>JAQZBX010041826.1:0-22210 GCA_029593785.1 Cabassous unicinctus | reverse complement strand
GGGAGGGGTGAGGGGAATGAGAAAGAAAAAGCGAGAAGGGGGAGAGGGGAATGAGAGAGAAAAAGGGAGGGGAGGGAAGAAAGGGAGAGGTGGGGGTGAGGTGACATGGGGGAGAGGTGGAGTGGGAGAGATGGAAGGAAGGATAAGGTGAAAGAGTGAGAGGAGAAGCGAAGAGGGGGAGAGAGTGAGGAGAGGAGGAAAGAGGGAGAGGGGGAAGTGGGGAATGGAAGAGAAAAAGAGAGAGAGGGAAAGAGGGATGAAAGGAAGGAGGAAGAGAGGAGAAGGGAAGAGAGGAGTTGGGAGCAGAGCAGGGGTAGGAAGAGGGGCAGTTGAGCCAAGCACATTCAGTAAACTCTCTAAATAGGCAAGGGACACATCAGTAAATGAAGACATAGGCTAGTACTGATAATCTATTGATGACCTCTCATTTATTCCCTATCAAAGCCACAGTAATGTAATAGTGTCTTTTTTTTTTTAAGATTTATTTTATTTGCTTATTTCCCCCCCCTCCTCTCGTTTGTGCTTGCTGTCTGCTCTTTGTTCATCTTTTTAGGAGGCACAAGGAACTGAACCCAGGACCTCCCATGTGGGAGGGAGGCACCCAATCACTTGAGCTACCTCTGCTCTCTTTTGTGTCTCTCATTGTGTTTTCCTCATTATGTCTCTTCCTTGCATCATCTCGCTGTGACAGCTCGCTGAGCTAGCCCATTGCATCAGCTCACTGGTTGTCCTGCTCATCTTCTTTAGGAGGCACCGGGAACTGAACCCGGGACCTCCCATTTGGTAAGCAGGCACCCAACTGCTTGAGCCACATCCACTTCCCATGTAATTATGTCTTGACATATACCTGTTAGAGTTATATTATCTTGCTAAATATATTTAACAAATTGGAAATAGGCATATAATTTGTAATTATTAAGAGATTTCTCAGTTCTTTTCAAAGAAGTGAGTCAATTAAAGCCAAACCAATATTGCTGTGAATTATTTTTCACTTAGGAGTTTGAGGAATATAGTTTGTAAATTTTAGTAAATAAATGTTTAATTATTCTTATTTATAAGAAAAGTTCTTATAAAATAATCTTTAATAGTTAAGAGTCTATCCTCAAGATTTTAATTCAACAGTTCTCAGAGTTGTTTTTTACATTCTTTCAAACAATGACAGTACTTTTCCCTTCTGCCAAATAAAACTAGACAGAAAATCAATTATGATATGTCAAGATACTGAATAACTGTAGACAACTGAATTTTTCTGGCACTAGGTATATAAATATTTACCAACTTCTGTTGTATATAACAAGATGTAACAGTCAATTCAGGAAATGAGATTTCAGAGCACCTGTGTTAGCAGTTGGTTCTTTCAAGGTCCTTCATTAACAACATTTATTAACAAATGCTATCTGAGGCCACAGATCTCTGACTTCATCTATTTTTTTAATTATTTTAATTAGAGAAATTGTAGATTTACACAAAAATCAGGTAAAAAATAAAATGTCCTCCAAAACTCCCCCCTCCCCAATATTAACACTTCGCATTAATGTGGTAACTTTTTTACAATTGATGAAAGAATATTCTAAGTGCAGTATGGACTATAGTCCATAGTTTATATTAAGGTGTATTTTTTCCAATATAACTCCCCATTATTAACACCTTGAATTAGTGTGGTACATTTGTTATAATTCATGAAAAATATATTTTATAATTGTACTATTAACTATAGACAATAATTTTCAATAGGATTCACTGTGTTGTACAGTCCTATGTTTTATCTTTCAATTTTTATTCTAGTAACATATATATGTCCTAAAAATTCCCTTTATCCACATTCACATATATAATTCAGTGATGTTAGTTACATTCACAATAATGTGCTACCATCACCAACATCCATTTCTAAAACTCTACAATAAACCTAAATAGAAATTCTGTAAAAATTAGGCATCATCTCCCCATTCTCTAAGCCCAATCTATCCCCAGTAACCTATTTCTATATTCTAACTCCGTTAGTTTGCTTATTCTATTTATTTCAGATCAGCATGATCGTACAATATTTATTTTTTTTATGTCTGGCTTATTTCACTCAGCATAATGTCCTTAAAGTCCATCCATGTTATAGCATGAATCAGAACTTCAATCCTTTTTAATGCTGAATAATATTCCATTGTATGTATGTACCACATTCTGTTTATCCAATCATCATTTGATGGACACTTGGTTTGCTTCCATCTTTTGACAATTGTGAATAATGCCTCTATGAACATCGTGTGCAAATATCCTTTTGAGCCCCTGATTTGAATTCTTTTGGGCCTTTACCTAGTTCTATGGTAATTCTACACTTGCCTTTCTAGGAACTGCTAAACTGTCTTTCACAGAGACTGCACTATTTTACATTCCCACCAACAATGAGTCTTCCTATTTCTCCACATTCTCTCCAACACTTGTAGTTTTCTGTTTTCTTAATAGTAACCATTCTACTGGGTGTAAAATGGTATCTCATGGTGGTTTTGGTTAGCATTTCCCTAATAGTAACTGATATTGAGCATCTTTTAATGTCTTTTGCCCATTTTTTACTTGGATTGTATATCTCTTTATTGTTGAGTGATAGGATGTCTGTGTATATTATGGATATTAACCCTTATTGGATATGTGGTTTCCAAATAGTTACTCTCATTGAGAAGATTGTCTTTTCACTTTTGTGATAAAATTATTTGATTCAAAAAAGATTTCATTTTTAATGAAGTTCCATTCCTCTATTTTTTATATATTTTTTTCTTGTGCTTTAGGTGTAAAGTCTAAGAAAGCATTACTTAACACAAGATCCTGAAGATGCTTCCCAACATTTTCTTCTAGGATCTATATTGCCCTGGTAATTATATTTAAGTCTTGATCCATTTTGAGTTAATTTTTGTATACGGTGTAAAATAAGGTTCCTCCATCATTCTTTTGCATATGGATATCCAGTTCTCCCAGCATTACTTGTTGAAGAGACATTTCTTTCCCAATTGAGTGAACTTCACAGGCTTGTCAAAAATCAATTGGCCTTAGATGTGAAGGTGTATTTCTGAGCTTTCAATTCTATTCCATTGGTCTATATGTCTATCCTTGTGCCAGTACCACACTGCTTTGACCACTGTACCTAAGTAATAAGCTTTAAAGTCAGGAAGTATGAGTTCTCTAACTGCTCTTCTTATTTCAAGATGGTTGTGGCTATCTGAGGCCCCTTACCCTTCCAAATAAATTCGATGATTTGCTTTCCCATTTTTGCAAAGTAGGCTGCTGGAAATTTTATTGGGACTGCATTGAACCTGTAAATCATTTTGGATAGAACTGACATCTCAATGATATTTATTCTTCTAATCAATGCCCATAGAATATCCTTCTATTTATTTAGATATTCTTTGATTTCTTTTAGTTATGTTTTGTGGTTTTCTATGTACAAGTATTTACATCCTTTGTTAAATTTATTCCTAGATATTTGTTTCTTTTAGTTCCTTTTGTAAATGGAATTTTTTTCTTGATTTCTTCCTCAGACTTCTCATTATTAGTGTATAGAAACATTGCTGATTTTTGCATATTGATCTTTACCCCAGCATATTGCAGAATTCATTTTTTAGCTTTAGCAGCTTTCTTATAGATTTTACAGTACTTTCTATATATAATATCATATTATCTGCAATTAGTGAGTTTCCACTTTGGATGTACTTTATTTCTTTTTCTTGCCTAATTTCCAGCACAATGTTTAAAAATAGTGGTGACAGTAGGCATCCTTGTCTTGGTCCTGATCTTAGAAGGAAAGCTTTAAGTCACCTACCATTGAACATGATGTTTGCAGTGGGTTTTTCTTATACGCCCTTTATAATGTTGAGGAAGTTTTCTTCTATTCCTATTTTTCTAAGTGTTTTTCATGAAGAAAGAATACTGGAGTTTGTCAAATGCCTTTTCTGTGTCAATGCAGATGATCATGGAGTCTTTCCCTTTTTCTTTGTAATATGGTGTATTACATTAATTGATTTTCTTATGTTGAACTACCATTACACACTTGGGATAAAACCCACTTGATCATGGTGTATAATTATTTTCATGTGCTGTTGAATTCAATTTGCAAATATTTCGTTGAGGACCTTTGCATCTATTCATGAGTAATTGATATTTTCTTTCAATTACTTCATCTCGCTTTGATATTACGGTGATGGCTTCATAGAATGAGCTAGGTAGTGTTCATCTAGGTTGTCTAAATTGTTGGCATACAGTTGTTCAGAGTATCCTCTTAATACTGTTTTATTTATATGGAGTCAGTAGTAATGTCCCCTGTCTGATTTCTGATTTTATGTGTATCTTCTCTCTTTTTTTCTTTGACAGTCTAACTTAGACTTTGTCAATTTTATTGATCTTTTCAAATAACCAAAATTTGATTTTCTTGATGTCCTTTTCTTTTTGTATTCTCCACTTCATTTATTTCTGCTCTAACTTTTGTTATTTATTTGCTTTACTTGCTTTTGGTTTCATTTTAAATTCTATTAGTTCCCATGTGTGCACTTAGGTTTTTTTATTTTATCTCTTTCTTCTTTTTTAATTACTCATGTAGGGCTATAAATTTCCCTCCCAACCCTGCCATCACTGCATCCCATGAATTTTGATATGTTGTGTTCTTGTTTTCATTGGTGTCAAGATATTTACTCACCACCCCTGTAATTTCTTCTTTGATCCACTAATTATTTGAGTGTGTTATTTAACCTCGATATTTTTGTAGATTTTCCAGGTCTCTGCCTATTTTTTTAAATGTCCAGCTTCATTCCATTATAGTCAGAGAAGATGCCTTGTATAATTTCAATCTTTTGGAATTTATTGATACTTGTTTTGTGACCCAAAATTTGGTCTATCTAGGAGAACAATCCATATGCTCATGAGAAGAATGTATGCACTGATATACTGTGGTGCAGTGTTTTGTATGTCTGTTAGGTCTAGTTCACTTATCATACTATTCAAGTTCTCTTTTTCCCTATTGGTCTTCTGTCTAGATATTCTATCTAGTGATGAAAGTAGAATATTGGGGTCTCTATTTTTTGTAGAGGTGTCCATTTCTCTCTTCAGTTTTGCCAGTGATTGCCTCATGTATTTTGCAGAATTGTGGTTAAGTGCATAAATATTTGTCATTGATCTTCTTGGAGGATTGTCCTTTTTATTAATATATAGTGTCCTTCTTTGTCTCTTAAAACAGCTTTTGACTTAAAGTCTATTTTCTATGATACTAGTATAGCTATCCAAGCTCATTTGTGGTTACTGTTTCAATGGAATATCATTTTCTGTCCTTTCACTTTCACCCTTTTTGTATCTTTGGGTCTAAGTTGAGTTTGTTGTAAAGAATACATTGTTGGAGCATGATTGTTTAGCCATTCTGACAATTTCTGTCTTTGGAATGGGGAGTTTAATGCATCAACTTTCAGTATTATTACTGTATACTTACTTCAGCCAATTTGTCCTTTGGTTTTTATATGCAACATGACTTTTGGTTTCTCTTTTCTTTTGTTGCAACCTCCTTTCCTGTACTGTTGATCTTTTGCAATGTATCTGACTGAGCTGTTTATCATTTCTGTTTCAGTATATCTTTTAAATATTTTCTTTGTGGTTACCCTGGAATTTGTATTATACAACCTATATTTATAAGATACTAATTTGAAAAGATATAAACTTAGCTTTAATAGCATACACATTCTTTGCTTCCATAACCCTCTCTTTCCCCACTTTATGTCGTTTTGTCTCACATTGCTTTTTATGTTTTGTGTGCCCATTATCAGGTAATATGCTTTTTTTTTGTTCAATTGTATTCCAACTCTTATAGGAATTAAAGAGAAGAGTTTTATACTGAGGATACAGTACTAGTGAGTTTTGCATTTACCTTTTTGCTTACCTTTACTGAAGATCTTCATTTCTTTACACTTCTCCAAACCTTCTGTCTTTTCCTTTCTATCTTCAGAATCTTCTTTAGTAATTCTTAGAGATTGGATTATTTTTGATGAGTTCTTTCCATTTCTGTTTTTCTGTGAATATTTTAAACTCTCCCTCATTTGGGGGGGACAGTTTTGCCAGATAAAGAATTTTGTACTGACAGGTTATATCTTTTGATACATTAAAATGTATCATACCACTGCCTTCTTGCCACCATGGTTCCTGATGAGAAATCAGTACTTAGTCTTATTGGGGATACCTGTATGTAAAACTTTCATATTCTTCTTTATGCTTACACACTGTCTTCTTCATATCCTTTAGCTCTATATCTTCCATCTCCTTGAATTGATTTATGAGATTTGTTTTAATTTTTTGATTAGTTGTTTCAAATTCTGTGTCTATGCTGAAGTTTTAATTTGTTTCCTTGACTGAGTAATATCTTCCTGTTTTTACTATGGTTTGTAAATTTTTGCTGATGTGTTGGTATCTGATTATTTGATGTGATAACTCTGAAGGTCAGTTTCTCCCACTTGTCTAGAGTTTTATTGTTGTTTGACCTTGTGTTAAGGGTCTCCTTTCACACTTGGTCCAACTTATTCTTTACCTTTAGTGCAGCTTATGTTTAACTGTTCAGATTTACTCAGTTCTTCATTTAATCCTTGCCCTGGATATGTGGTACAATTTTTCAGATTGCATATTTTGTGCAATTGTTTCATCTCCAGGAGAAAGCTTCCTTTCCTCTGTTCCTTCTCTAGAAATCTTTTTCTGTACTTTTTGTTTTTGTGAAGAATTTTCTCCCCATCTCCTATGATTTGTTTAAATTCTCTCTCTTCCTCAGTGTTCTCTTTTCCTTACTCTTTTTAATTCTGGAACCCATCCTGTCTGATAGCTATTCAGTTTCCCCCTTTATTTTCTATGAGGTTTTATTGCTTCTGGTTTCTTCTCCATTAGGGTACCCCACCCGGTACCCAGATGTGGTTAATCCAGAAAGATGGGCCAATTCAGAAAGGTCTATTTTGCATTTAGGTGATCCAGCAAAGAGAGACTGGATTGAGTGTACTCTTGCCAACTATTCAGCCACAGTCTCTCTGTTTATCTCCCTGGGATCCCTTTTGTATGCAGCACTCCTCAGCAGCTTGTCTTCCTCCCTGGGCCTCTGTGGACTTGGGTCCTTGTACCTGGATATGCATGGAGTTCTAACTCACTGCTGTGAGAGACTCTATGGTTTGTGTCCACTGAAGGAGGGACTTAGGTTGTGCTGCCCCTCTGCAGCTCTCAAGCTGTGAGGGACCAAGTACAGGAGATGGGTCCAAGCAGAAAATCTCCTACCGGATCTAGAGGATTATTCCTCTTTTTCTTTCATTCAGAATTTGTAGAATCCTTCTCTAGTCTCTATCATCTACCAGAGTTCAAAGCAAGTGGGATTTGTCCTTTTATTATCAGATTTTGAGGGAAGACTTTTCCAGAGGTTGTCTTATGTCACCATGTTGATGATGTCACCTGATTACTTATATTTAACTCCTCAGGGTTGAATAAAGAACATGGACTTGGATTTTCCCACAAGTAGATTTTGAGGCAAGGATTTAGAGATTCTGATACATCGGAGAAATAGAATGGAGGGCAAAAATGGGACAAAGATAATAAGGGCTGATCCTGAGCCCAGTGTGTAAAAGACATAGAAAGACAAATTGAATTTAATCCTATTTATACTGCTCCCTGGTGCAAAGGTTTGGAATTTTATTGTATTATTTAGTACCTACTTGCCTTTGGTCATTAAAATAAATTAAATAACTTAAGGACTTATATTGTGTCTTTTCCTTATTTTTCTCATGTACTATGGAACTGTAGTTAAGATTAGCAACCAAGATCAGTATTATTTAAAACACTTTCATGAAACTTGTAGACCAGCATGCATGGATGTTTTGTTTTTCTTGGCTTATATGTATGTTTGCTTCTTCTGTGAAGAACAGGTTGCAAATTTTCCTTAAAGTGTGAGAAAGTAATTATTTTAGACATTACAAGCAAATTCATTCTCCATGCACATCCTTTACTTCTCTTAACAGCTTTTTAAAAGTAATAATTATTATTTTTATCTGATGGCCAATAGAAAATGACTTGAGCTAGACTTGGTCTGCTGGGCATTGTTTGTTAACTCCTTCCTTAAAGGAAAAGATATCCAGTATTTACAGTCTATGCATTTCAAAAGAACTTACCTTAGAAAAGGTAGAAATTTAGTTAATCCTTTAAAAGATATAAGTGTCCCCTGTAAACCTCCTTCTGCCTTCAAGAAGAGGTCTAGTAAGGATCCAGGACTTACTAAAGAGGTTTAGTAAGGATCCAGGACTTATATCCCCAAAGGGAAATAACAAACTTCTTTTACCTTGTGGTGTCAGTGGCAGCCACGTGGGTAGCCTGAACTTTCTCCCCCTCCCCATGATGTAATGTCCAAAGACAGCAGGTGGAGAGTCAGGACTTTCACCACTGTCTAGTAGTAACAAGGCCATCCTATGAGGTATCAGTGGAAGAAGGAGGGAACATAATACTGCACCCAGTGGTACCAGTGGAGGCTTACTGGAACTTCATTATCACCTGGCAGGAACCAGAGAACACCCACCCATTTCCTCTTAGAGATTAGTGTCAGGCAAAACTACCTAAGATATGTTTAAATAAGATCCAGAGTCTCAAAACAGAATGCATAAAATATCCCGGTATCCATTAAGGTCACATAACATAAACTAGGAAAATCTTATTTAAAATGGAGACAGATAATCAACAGATGTCAATACAGAGAATCTAACTGATGTTGGAATTATCTGACAGAAATTTTAAAACAGTCATCATAAGAATGCTTGAACAAACAATTGCAAATACCCTTGAAGAAAGTCTCATCAAAGAAATAGAAGATATGAAAAACCAAATATAAATTTTAGAACTGGAAAATACAATAATCAAAATTAAAAACTCAAATGCGAATATTCTCGCTGTCCTGATTTTGTGATAATCAGGGTAGGCTAAACATTCACTATATTAGAAACCATGCATGTGTCCTCAGACCTAGTTTTTCTCCCTACGTCTGGTTTTTAGAATGCTGGTGATAAACTAAGCCTAATTTATTTTATGACCATCCTGTATGGGAAAAGATTGTAACGTTGGATATCTTTGGTCAACCTTAAGAAATATAGCAGGGGGACGGATGTGGCTCGGGTGATTGAGCGTCTGTCTCCCATATGGAGGGACCTGGGTTTGACCCCCACCGGTAAAAATTAAAAAAAAGAAAAATATAGAAGGCACGTGGGCCACCAGGTCCTGTGCACGGGTGCACTGCCAGGCTCCGCGAGTGGGTAAGCTGTCAGGCCCCATCTGCGGGTGAGCCACCAGGCCCTGCAAGCCACACAGCAAGATGATGACGTAACAAGAGAGTGACCACAAGGGAGAGCCAAGACGAGATGCACTGAAAAACCAGGAACTAAGGTGGCGTAGGTGGTAGTAGGATGCCTCTCTTCCACATCGGAGGTTCCGAGGACCAAATCCCAGTGAAGACAGGAGGAGAAGGATGAAAAGAGAAGGCAGGAAACAGACACAGAGAGTTGCCCAGCGAATGGACACAGAAACAGCAAAAACGGGCTGGGGGGAAGGGAATGGATAAAAGTAAGTAAATAAATAAATAAATCTTTAATGTATAAGGAAGGAAGATGCAGCCTAAGCTAGTAATAATACTTTGACGATGCTCTCTCATGATTTGTTAACAAATGTTTCATAACAATGAAGGATGTTTGTGGGGCAGGGAAGTGATGTGTGGGAGCCCTGTATGATGTTATGCATGTTTATTTTGTAAGGTCACGATGTTTACTGAACACTTATAGTTTACATATGTTCATGTTTGAATGGTATACTTCAATAAATTATTTTTTAAAAAACCTCAAAATATAGGCTTAACAGCAGATGGAAAGGGCAGAAAAGGGTATCAATGGATTAAAAGGTAGAGCTTTAGAAGTTATCTAATCTAAACAACAGAGAGGAAATATCCAGAAAACTGATAAATGAAGAGTCTCAGGGACCTGTGGGACGATTAAAAAGATATAATATTTGCATAATCAGAGTCCTAGAAACAGAGGAAAAAGAAGGTGGGAATGAATAAGTATTCAAAGAAATAGTGGCTGACAACTTCCCAATATTGACAAAAGGCATGAGTCTACAGATTCAAGAAGTTGAATGAACCACAAATAGGGTAAGACTATATAAATCCAAACCAAGATGCATTATAATCAAGTTTCTGAATAATAAAGACAAAATAAAATCACTAAAAGAGTGAGAGAGAAGCAACACCTTATCTATAGGGGTAAAACAATTCAAATGACAGCAGATTTCTTATTAGAAACCCTGGAGGTCAGAAGGAGTTAACACACCATGATTCAAATGCTGAAAGAAAAAACCCTGCCAATCCAGATTTCTAATCCACTTAAAATATCCTTCCTGAGTGAAGGGGAAATTAAGGCATTCTCAGATGAAAGAAAACTAAGAAAATACATCACCAGATGACCTACCCTAAAAGAATAGTGAAAGGAAGTTTTTTGAAAAGAAAGTTAATGATAAAGAAGGAAACTTGGAATCTCAGAAAGGAAGATAGAACAAAGGAAATAGTAAAATTATGGCTAAAAACAATAGACTTTCTTTTCCTCTTGACTTTTCTAAATTATTATTAATGATTGAAAACAAATATTACATATCACTTCACACCTATTAAAACAGCTGAAATAAAAATAAAAATAGTGGCAACACCAAATGCTTGTGAGAATATAGAGAAATGCATATCTCCTATATTGCTGGTGGCAATGTAAAATTGTACAGTCAGCCACTCCTGAAAATTACCTGGAAGTTTCTTTGTTAAACTGAACATGTACTGACCATATGATCGAGTGATCACACTCTTGGGCATATTTATCCCAGGGAAATGAGACTTTATGTCCATGCAAAAACCTTTCCATGTCATTTGTAGAAGATTTCTTTGTACTAACCCCAAAATGGAAACAACAAAAATGCTTTACAATAGCTGAATCATTAAAGATATGATGATACACCATAAAAATACTACACAGAATAAAAAAGAATGAAATATTAATAATTCACAACAATTTGGAGGTCTCTCAAGAGAATTTTCCTGAGTCAAAAAGGCCAATACTGAAAGGTCACATACTATATGATTCCACTTACAGAACATTCTCAAATTGACAGAATTATAGAAATAGAAATTAGTGGTTGCCAGAGTTTAAGGATGGTGGAGGTAAAAGTATGGGTGTGACTATAAAGAGGTAACACAAAGGATCTCTTTTCTGGTGATGTAATAGATAAAATAGAACTACAGAGACACATTCTATCAATGTCAATTTCCTGATTTTGATATTCTGCTATAATTATGCAAGCTGCAACTATCAGGAGAAATTGGATAAAAAGTACTTGGATTTCTCTTTATATCTTTTCATCTTCCTGTGGGCCTATAATTATTTCAAAACGAAAAGTTAGAAAATTTTATATGAATATGATTTAGAATTTTTAATTTTCTTGTAAAAATCATTGTCATAAGGATAAAAGAAACTTGGAAATTGTGTCTGGAACACTCAGATTATGTTTTTCTTCATGGGATAAATAAATAACAACACCATTGTCAGGACATTTTATTTTGTAAAGTTTTTTTCTAGTGCATTGCTAAAACAAAAAAAAAAAAGAAATAAAATTAGAGGTGAATAATTTAATTAATTACCAAGGATGAAAAGAAAGAATATTTTATATGTCAAGCTAGATTCAACAGTTTGTAAAAATAGACAATTCCTTCAAGAAATACCATCCTTTATCAAATTCAGTTTGAATTTCAATTGCCGCATTTTGTTCCTCTTACACAATACTCTTAACTTTGAAACATATGGGATTTTGATACCCTTGATATTTTGCATTTAATATGTGTAGCGATCTTCTTCACGCTATTATAAATTCTTATTAAAAGTTCTTCCTACATTCTTGTTGAGCTGGGAATAACATATGCAATAACTTAATTGATTTTGAATAGTAGTTCATTTCTAGCAAAAGCATTTTTTTTCAAAGCTTGCCATGAAAGCTGTGAATCAAAACGGTTTTGTATAATTGCTTTATAGGTGAAAAACTTTGTGTCATCCTTTTGACTTAATAACTTCCATTGCAAACAGCATGATTTTGAATAAAACATGTGACAACTTTATCGTTTGTGACCCAGATTTAAGCAGTGCTCATCATATTAATTGATAAACTTCTCAGAATAACATGAAGAAGATCAAGCACAGAATATCTCCTTGCTAACACTGCAAAGTAATTAAATACAAAATGTTCAAAGGGATGATACCTCAGATCCATTTTTTGTTTGGCCAAACAAAACTATAAAATGGCCTATGAAAGCCAATTTTTAAAACTTTTATTTTCTTATTATTCTGATGACAAATGTGGAAACCATTCTTATTCTCAGAAGAACCACCAATTGCAAAGTATGAATACAATAATATGTGTAATAAAAAAAACATGGCTGGGGACTTCTGTTACTAGTCAAGATGAAATAGCAGAGTTCCAATTTAATCCCATATTTGAAACAAATAAAAATGAGACAGAATCCATGAAACAGTGATTTTCAAGACATTTGATATCAGGCAATGAAAGACAGTGATCCCTGAGTGTGAGAAATCAATGAGGTATGTCTTATGATTGCTTCAGTTTCCAGGTCTTGGTGCAGAGAGGTAGAACCCAAGCAGAGTCCAGCTTTCTCCCTGAATTGAGGGTATGGCTCAGGAAGTCTAAGATTCCAAGATGTCTAGAGTATTGGGCAGAAGACCAGAGTGCTTTTTGGAGACATGTGCAAGGTCTCTCTCAACTCTGAGTATTGATCAACATATGTGTTTGAGGACATTTGTTGAGGTAGTGGAAAGATCCACCTGAAAGGATAAGAATCAAAAATTCTTAAAGCCCACATAGGGCCAGAATCCTTTCCTGTAGTAACCAAGAAAACCTCATATATTATGAGGCATTTGAGGGAGGAGTTGGCTTCAGTAGTGGCCAGAGTTGGCACTTGACTGAAGGGTGATTTGTTCCTGGCAAAATATCTTAAAAGCAATACTCAAAAAACAAAACGTTTTTCCAAATAACTCTATTGCACCCCAGAACAAACCTCAAGAAAATTTATGGTGATACAAAAAGATCCAGTACCCAATGAAATACATTTCACAATGTCTAGCATCAAATAAAAAATATCAGCCATGTAAGTAAGCAGTAAAATATGCCTCACAATGAGGAAAAAAAAATATCAGGTGGACAAAATAACCTGCAATGATAAGGAAATGTGAATTAATAGAGAAGACTTAAAAATGATTATTATAACTCTGTACCATGTGTTTATGATGTTGAAGGAAAAGTTGAGCATATTAAATGGAAATATGAAAGGTATAAAAAAGATCCAAATGAAATTCTGAGAGATAGAAAACATCAGAAATGGAGAAAGCACTGGATAGGATTAAAGGCAAATTAGACATTGATGCAGAAAATAATAGTGACCTTGATAATGTAGTAATAGTAACACAGAGAAAAAAGATGAAGAGAGTCTCAGCAAGGTGAGGGACAATCTAATATACTTTAATATAGCTGTAATTGGAGATAAATATATTAAGAGAGAGAGGGTGGACACACAAAAAAATGAGGAAACAATGGCTCTAAGAAGCACAATGAAGTCCATATGAAAGGAATCTTAGGAAAAACATGCCAGGAATATCAAATAAAATTGCTGAAAACCAGCAATATAGAGAAAATCTGTAAAGCAGCCAGAGAAAAAGGACACTCTCAGAGGGACAAAGATAAAGATCACAGCAAATTTCTCATAATAAACAAAAAGAAAGAATGATATACAAAATAAAACAAAAAGAAGGCAGTAGTACCACATGTTTTGATAAACAAAACAAAAAGAAGACAGTTACAACATGTTTAAAACACTGAAAGAAAAAAATGCCAACCAGCATCTCTCTATATAACAAAATATCTTCAAATATGAAGGTGAAATAAAATTTTTTTCATATAGACAAAAGCTGAAATAATTCATTAATAGTAGACCTTCACAATGAGAAATATTAAAGGAAGTCATTTATGTAGAAGAAAAAATGATACCTGTTGGAAAAATGCACCTACACAAAGTAATGGAGTGCAATAGAAATGGTAAATATGCAGGCAAATATAATGGACTTTTAAAATTATTTAGATAGATTGATAGATAGCAAAATGGTAGCAATATACAGTGGGCTCATAATATATGCAGAATTAAAATAATCAACAACAATGACATAAAAACCAGTAGGGAAAAAATAGGACAGTATTGTAAGATTTTTATACTTTCTGTGAGGTGGTATAATAACACTTAAAAATGGACTGTGATAAGGTGAAGCTGTACATTATAAACCCTACAGCAAACATTAAAATAAAATAACAAAAGGTTACAGTTACTAATCCAATGAAATCATGAAAATGAAATCAAATAAAAGTGAAAGCATGAATAAAATGGGAATTTTAGGACAGTGAAACTATCGTGCATAATATGCGATGGAGATTACATGACATTATTCATTTTCCAATACACATAGAAATGTAAAACCCAAAGAGTGAATCCGAATGTAAACTATCATCTTTAATAACTAATAATGTACCAATACTTAGTTTTACTATACGAATGCCAGATATTAATAATAGAGAAAACTGTGTGTGGCAGGAAGGTTTATGTGAACTCTGTACTTCTCTGCTCAATTTTTCTATAAACCTAAAACTGTTCTAAAATAAATTATATATTATAAAATATAATAATGAAAAAGATATAATGGAATCATGAAGATTGCTCAATTTATCCAAAAAAGATACATAGAGAAAAAAAACTAAGAAAAAAATAGATAAATAGAAAAGAAATAGATTGAGCTCAATCATATAAATAATACCATTAAAAGTAAATGGTCTAAATAAAAGGCAGAGATTTTCAGTTTAGATTAAAAGTTAAGATATAAGTAGTGCTGCCTACAGTGAAGCCACTTTATGTACAAATGCAAAAATGCAAAAACAGCTTAAAAGTAAAAGGATGAAAAAATATTCCATCCTAATCAAAAGAAGGCTGATGTGACCATATTAATAGCCAAAAACCAAACTTCAGAGGAATGAATATTGCCCATTTTATAAAAAGGATCAATTGTTCAGTAGGACACAATAATCCTAAACTTTTATGTACTTAGTGACAGAGCTTCAAAATATATGAAATAAAAACTGAGAGAACCGCAAGGAGCAATATACAAATCCATAATTATAGTCAGAGATTACAAAACTGCATTGGCAATAATTGGTTGAACAAATAGCCAAAAATAAATTGAAAGCAACTTTACTTTAGTCTCCAAATGGAAGAAACCCAAATGCTATCAATGTGCAATATACTCATACATTGGAATGTTACTTGGCAATAAAAAACACTGGGCCATTGATACACTCAGCAAATTTCAAAATAATTATGCTGATACAAAGTAGCAAAAAAAAAAAAAAAAAAGCAGTACTATGGTATTATTCCATTTACATGCAACTCTTGAAAATTCAGACTAATCTCTAGGGGCAGAAAGATGATCCGTGACTAAGGATGGGAGTATGGTAAAGAGGAGGCAGGGATTACAAAGGGTAACAAGGAAACGTTTGAAGTGATTTTGGTTTTGGACTCACAACTATATGGATATGTCAAAAATCACATTGTATGCTTTAAATATTTGCAGTTTATTGTGTGTCAATTATGCCCCAATAATGCTGTTCAAAATTTTCTCTTGTAAGAAAGTTAAATCTATTATGTGTTATCTTAGAATGAAGTGATGACTTTCCTACTTGTTTCATGTAGGTAAGAGGTGAGACCATTTGCTTGTTTACCGATTTCACATGTGCTACCTGACACGTCAATTCTCTGTATCCTAAAACTTTTCCATCACTCTACAATTGGATTCCATCATGGATGAGATGTATGGACTTTGGCAGTTTGCACCTTGGTGCTTCAGTTTCCTAATCTACAGAATTAAGGTGATAAAGATACCCCAGGTTTGTTTTTCATCTTGAGTATTAATGGGTTAAATAATGGTGAATATATGTAGTGTTTGGAGTGGTATTTTGTACAAGGTGAGCTGTCAAATACATATTTCTTAATTTTTGTTTAACAATGCCATTCAAACTACATGTTTCTCTCAAATGACTATCCCATTTCTCTGCTTTCCTTTATTTCAAAGCCTTTCAAGAGAGTTGGGTATAAATTCCTATATTACTTCCTCATTTTCCTATTCATTTCCACCCACTCCATTAACCAGCTTTCATACCCATGTCACTGCCAAATCTGTATTCCTCAATACCAACCAACGACTTCTGTCTTCCCAGATTCCCTGCTTCTTTTTTTGTCTTCATCATATTTGGTAACTAAAAGCCATATGAGGCTGTTAATCATTTCTTCCTTCTTAAAACACTCTCTTGGTTTTCCCCTTTACTCACTGATTTATTCTCCATTTAATTTGCCAAATTTTCCTTCTGTTTCCAGTCTCTAAATATTGAAATATCTTGGCAAAGTCCTTGGTTCCAGTCTCTTGTTTATGCATATTCACTTACTAGATATCCTTATGCAACATCACAACTCATTCATAATCAACAACTTCCAAAGTTATATCTTCAGGCTTGATATTTTCTGTGAGATTCAAACTCCTATAATAAACTGATTACTCAAAATTTCACCTCCAATGTGTATGAGACATCTCAAATTACACATGCCCAAAAGAGACCACCTAACCTGTGTCCTACCCCCTTATTATGTCTTTCATCAAGACAAAATCCAGGATACATCTAGGTGACACCACTATTGTCACAGTCTCATCTCTGGTTTCCCCATGTTCACTCACATTCCCTGCATCTATTTTTCATATTTCAGCCAGAGGCATCTTCTGAAACACATCCAGGTCACATCACTAGGCCAGTACAAGCTTTCTTGGTTTCCTAATTAATTTGGAATATAATTTAAAACTCCTTTCTGAACTATAGGAATCCAAATTTTCTGACTTATAGTAATCTCCCTGACCTGATATTTCACTCTTTCCCCTCAGTTTCTGCCTTCAAAGTACCTTGGACTCTTTACCCCTCTTACCACACAATAAGCTCATCCCCACCTCATGGCCTTCGAACTTGCTATATTTTTCCACATGGCATGCTATTTACCCTACACGTTTGCACAGCTCACTCCCTTACTGCACATCCTCAGAAACACTTTTCATTACCACTCTTTTTAAAACAACTCCAACTGCTGTCATCTTTCCCTTCCCCTGGTTTATATTTCATCAAACCACTTGCACTATCTTATATCACAATTGTATTTATTTATTTTTAGTGTTCATCTTCCCTCAACAGACTGTGTCTTTTTATTGGGAAGGTAACGATTTTTCATTTAATTCAATTCAAAATTATTGCAATAAATGCACCATTATTTTTTAAAGAGAGTATGAAAGTAAACTGTATTTCAAAAAATGGCTTGTGCAATGCCATAGTAATCCAGGAAGATATGATTCTGACTGAATAAATGTGATAAAAATCAATGTCCCAATAAGTTTACAGTCATTTGGTTAATAAATATTGTACCAAATACATATGAAAAGTGCTCTTAGACTGTTGGAAAAATAAACATTATTAAGCATGGTAGGAAAGGAGCATCACTGTTAAGTATCTAGTACATGCAATGTCTTATTGGTGACATTACAGAAAATCAGTTAAGTAAGACCAAGAATTTGAAAAGTCTTGTATCACCCAGGTTTTCTTGGCTGGTCAGTGGAAAACCTGGAATTAAAATACATGATTTCATGGTTCCTAAGGTGTCTGTTTTTTAAATTCAGTAAGCTGGACATCATTCTACATCATTATATTCTCTGCCTTCAAGTGTATTAAAATATAGTTAGTTAGGTGTCTGTATCTTCTATATTGATATACATATTGATAGTTTTACATATCTATTTACAAATTATCTATATTTATTATCCATATAGCTATATCTAGGTATATATCTACTATGTATCTAACACTTAGGAATTAATTTAAGTAATAAGTGCCATAAAATACATAAGTAAAGTATTCTCTGTGAATAAATAATACTAACCAGGGACTCATAGAAGGCTTAGAGCAGAAGATAATTTTGTAAGTAAGCCGGTGAATGAGCAGCAATCAATAGCAACACTATACAAAAAGGATTTTCAGAAAAGTGTTCTAAATGTATTTGCAGTAATTAGTAAATTGACAAGTAATAAGACATGGATAGAACACTGTGTTTGGGGGGACAGGAGAAAGGAGCAGAGGTAAAGAGAGGGATTCCATGTAAGTGGGCATCAAATAATAAATAACTTCGAGTGCTTCACTAAGAAGATTAGATTACTTGATGGTTTTAGAGCAGAGCAACGAGAGTTTAAAAACAAATAATTTTAGGAACATATAGAAATTTATTGGGAGGCAACCTAAAGTTAAATAATATCAGTTTGTAGGTAATTTAATAGTCCAAATGAGAGATTAAAACACAACAAGCAAAAACTAGACCAGCTGCATTGGGATATAGAAACAAAATTAATTTAGAAATAATTGAATGAGTCTCTGCCTCATTCAGGATATTGGTTTCTATATTTGTTGGGGACAGGGCAAGGTCCCTAAATTAAATATTCATATCTGATAAGGGAGTAATAAAGGTGAGTTAGATCAATGTGTTGATTTAAGAAGTTACTGAAAGTCGTTATTGGCATGAAGTTCAAATGGCTTGGTATAACAAGTACTTTTTAAATACATAAATAATCATTCTTCTTCACACAGATTCAGAAACTGTTGAGAGACAGGCGAAGAACCTGGGCAAGACATGAGTGAGAGAATAGATAATGACCAGGAGAACTATTCTAAGGAATGAGCCATCCAGGTGGAGGGAAGCATCCTGACTCATGAAGAGATGGGTCCTGCTGACAATAATGTAAGAGTGGATTAGAAGGGCAGCGGTAGAAGCCAAGAAAAGTGATTCAAGATCTAGATGTGGCTAATTAATGTTTTGTAGTTTGCTGTCCCCATCATGATACTGACATATAGACAAGAAATTGCAAATAAAACAGGTACATACTAGTAAAGGAGACGCAGTGAGGTGCCACCAAAGGTGTGACACAAGAACATCGAGCCCAGGTCGGAGGGATGTAGGTGACTGGCACTGCTATTCCATCTGCATACTCCAACTTCAGCAGTACAGAAGTTACTAAGAGCACAAGTCCAGGTACCACTACCTAAGGATTTGGGAGCCTTTTCCTGAAAACAAAAGCATATCCATTCAAAACCTCCTACTCACCCATCACGTTCACATAATAACAATAAGGTCATTAATATAGAAGAATGAGGGCTACAGAATGATATTCTCAGTTATTGAAGCATTTTTATGGCATAAATGCTAAATGTTGTATTCCAACTAAGAGAAAAAAGAATAAAATTATGTACTCAAGAATAAAGTTGTATCATAAAATCCTTGTGGTCCTCATTGAAATATTAAAATAAGAATAAAATGATTATTAAAGCATTTACATATCTGAAATCAAATATATAATAAATATTATTAAAATTTTTTGTTTGATATTGATGATGACAGATACTGCTGACAATAGGAATTATGTTATTTTAGTCCAGTTTTTAAAACTTTTCTTAAGGAAAGTTTTGTATTTATATTATATAGAATAGTTTAAATTCACAAAAATGTCAAAAAGCTAGTGGAGAGAGTTCCTGAATACTTCACAATCATTTTCCCCTATTGATACACGCTTTGATTCCAAGAACCACTAGTCAAAAGAAAGGCGCTGACTTTGGTACATCACTATTAACTTTTAACTAAACGCCACACTTCATTCCCATTTCCTTAGCTATCATATAACGTCCTTTTTCTGTCTCAGGATCCCATGCAGGATACCTCATTAAGTCATGTCTCCTGTGGCTTTTCTTGGCTGTGACAAGAGTCTGGGTTTTGATGAGCCTAAGAGTTTTGAGAATTATTAGTCAGATATTTTGCAACATATCACTCAACTGGAATTTATATGTTGTTTTTCTTTTGGGTAGACTGGGGTTATAGATGTCTGAAAGGAAGACAACAGAGGTAAAGTGCCATATTCATCACATCATATCGAGGGTGCATAAGGTCAATGTGGTTTATCATTGTTGTGAATCTTGACCTCCTGGCTAAGGTAGGTTTCTCTACCATCAAATTACTCCTTTCCCCCATTTCCACAAGGAGTGACTCTGAGCAGCCCATTATTAGGAGGTGTAAGGTTATTTTCCACCTCCATTTTATCTCTTCTCCCCCACTTATTTATTCATTCTATCACATATATATATCAGTATGATTATAATCCAATATTATGTCATTTATCATGTTGGTCTAATTTTTCCAGCTTTTTCATTTGGCTCCTGTGTCCCTTTGACATACCTCTTCATTATGGTTTTTGAGCACTTCCTTATTTTCTGGCACTATATGGTACTCAGGATCATCTTGTATATTCTCTGCCTCAGCTCTGGAATTAGTCATTTTCCCAAAAAGACTTAATTCCACCTATTGGACAATGGCATGATGCATCAAGATCTGGTTACTATGTCTGTTCATAGCTACTGGATGCCATTGCTTCTTTGCCCTCTCAGTGGACAGATCTAGGAAACATATATGTGCATGCTAACCCTTATAATCACACATATCTATACTTAATGGATATGATTAAAGTTTATCTATTATTGTTATAGGGACATATGTCCATTTATATGTATGTTAAGATAAATAAGAATTTATACTGATATCTCCAGGTCTAATTTAGTACCACAGGGTTCATTCTAGCCTCCCCTACTTGCTTGTCTGTAACCTCTTACTCCACTAGTGAGGTATTTAGCACCCACCACATGCCATTCATTTACCTATTTGTACAATTGCCAGTATACATATATAGTGGCCTCAGAATTGTTAACACACACTACACAGAAATAAATTTATCAACTACAGTTTTTCTGTGCAGGGACTTTGCCTTTAGTCTTACAATCTCTACTCATTTACAAAGTTACTTAGGTCAGCACCTTTTCTCTGACTTACTTCATTAAGGTTATGTCAAATATTTGCAATACTTATTGATTCTTTTGTCATATTCTGCATTCCATCCTGAGATACTGCATCCTCCTAATTTAAGTTTTGCTTTAAATTTACATATATTAACATTCACTTTTTGCAAGGCCAAGGTCTTTGGATTTTGAAAAATACATAGTGTTATGAATCCACTACAATATCTGTGGTAGATTGAATTATGTATCCCAGAAAAAAAAACATGTTCTTAATCTTAATTCTTCATTCTTGTGGGAACCCCTTGTAAATAAGACCCTTCAAAGATGTTAATTATAACTAAGGTGTGGCCACCTGAATCATGATTATATTTTATCCTAATACTGAAGGACTTCTAAAAGGGAAAACCACAGGGAGGAGCTGATGACAGATGGCAACAGAGCCTGGAAGAAAAGGAGAGGAAATCACCATGTGATGTGAAAATTTAAGAACTCAAGAATTACTGGCCAGCCAGATACTACTGATCCCAGAAGGAAGCAAGCCTTCCAGCTTCTGAAACCCTGAGCTAATACATTCCCGTTGTTAGGCCAACCCATTACGTGGTATTTGTCATAGAGCCGGAAAATAAGACGGTATCATACAGAAGAACTTCACCATCATAAAACATTCCCCATGCTTCACCTATTCATCCTTCTTTCCCTTCCCACTACTTTTGGCAATCCCTGATCTATTTATTGTCTCAACAGCTGTGTGTTTTCTAGAATGTCATATAAATGGTATCATGCATTATGTCATCTTTGTAGACTAGCTTCTATCATTTCATAATATGTTTTTAAGATTTATCCATGCTATTTTTTGGATTGGATGGTATAGTGGCATACCATTGTTGATTTAATTTCCTTTTCCCTAATGAAGAAAAAAATTGAGAATCCTTTCATATGCTTATTGTCTTGGTATATCTTAGTGTGGTGTCTTTTCAAATCTTTGCTCATTTAATAATTGGATTGTTTGGTTTATTATTTTTGAGTTATAAGTTTTCTTTGTATTTTATGGAGACAAGCCCTTTTCCAGATATGTGTATTGCACATATTTTTCTTCAGCCTCTATCATGTCTTTTTTTTTTTTTCAAAG
>JAQZBX010041825.1:0-22217 GCA_029593785.1 Cabassous unicinctus | reverse complement strand
TCACCAGAGAGGAGGGGCCAGCAGTGGCCTTTGCCTCTGAGTCCATGATCCCACGCCCGAGCGCCCAGCCGGCCTGGCCTCCTCCTCTGCTCCACCCAGGTGGCCACTGTGACGATTACTTGGGCAAACCCAACCAGCTTCTGGGAAGGCAGGAAAAAAGATGGCCAGGGTGACCAGGGCCCCAGTCTGACCCCCACTCACTCCCCTACCCGGAAGGGCTCCACTTCGAGTGGCCATGGGGTGCCCGAGATTGCTCTGCGGCTGACAGTGTTCTGTGCCCCAGGCAGCGTCAGTTCTCCACGCTGATGGGAGGCTCGGGATAATCCAGGGCTGTCACTCATCCACGAGCCACTCCCTGCTGCCCACCCATTCACTGCCCAGTCTCTTTGGCTCTCGCCCACAGGAGGAATCTCTTGCTGGAAGCATGGGGCTGCAGGGCCTGAGCTTCGGGAGCTTCAGGGCCTGCGCTTTGGGGGCTGCAGGACCTGAGCTTCGGGGGCTGCCGGGCCTGAGCTTCGGAGGCTGCTCCCAGCTGATCCATGGAGCTGCCACAGTCTGCAGGGGGCTCCCTCCAAGCCAGGAACGGTGTGAAGAGCTTGATACCCAGCATCTCACTGATTTCTCAGCACCCAGCGTGTCCCCCATTGTGATTTCAAGTCCTTGACAGCGGGTAACAGTGTCCAAGGCAGTGCAATGGACAGAGGCTGTGAACTTCCCTGGGACCGCATAGAAAGTTGTCATCACAGCAGTGCTGCAGATAATGATATAATAATAATAACGGCTGTAGCTTACTGGACAGCAGCTCTATGGCAGACATGCTGAGGCCCATTTACTCCTCACTACAACCTTTGAGGAAGGGAGCACTATTAAGCATCTTTTACTAATGAGAATATGGAGACTTAAAAAGGTGACGTCACCTCCTCATTACCCCGTGCTACAAATAGAGAGGGTAAGCCCTTTGCCTGGGACACACAGCCAGAACCGGAGCCCTTGTTTATCCGACCTTAAAGTTCCTGCTTTTAAACACAGCTCTGTTCCCTCCCCAGGCAAGCCTATGTTGTGGCCATGCAACAAGAAGTGACTGAGCCCATAAGAAGCGCCGGGGAGAGCTGGGTGCTGGGGAGAGCACAGGGAAGTTGATGGTGCCCAACTCTGACCTTCTAATGGGGGAGAGACAGGCTGAAGCATCCATCACTCTCAAGGGTGGCGAGGGATGGGAAAGGGACCAGGACAGGATTTCACAGCAGTTTCCCTTCTCTCAGAGATCACAGGAGCCCTCCCAGGTCCCCCCAGGTATTAAAACAAGATGTCTTCCCCAGCTGCCCAAAACTTCAGGTCCAATGGGGAAAGACCGACATTCATTGAACAATCACATAAATCATTTCTCTCACTTAAAACAGCACTGCCGCCAAACGCCGGGCACCGCTGCAGCCAGATGCCCCTGTTCCCCGAGTCCCATCGAACCCCAGGCTCAACAAAGTTACTCACCTGGCCCAAGGGCCAAGCTCTGGTGCCCCCTGCTTCCCCCTCTGCCAGCTCCCGGCCAGTAAACTTCTCCTGACCTTCCAGCCACAACGAGGCAGCCAGGGCTGCTCACGGCGGCCCGGCACAGCCTCTGCTTTCCCTCCGTCATGCGGCACTCGGAATTATCGATTCTGCCACGGGAACAGCCAGGATAATTTTGCTTAGCTTCATATACCTGGCACTCATGAATTCCTCGGCCAGAAGGTTCTAAAGCTGCCTCTAAAACATGGGGGAAAGATGAAGCCTGCTTATGGTTGATAATACACTGTACCCTGTCTGTCAAGCCTCCCGTCTGCTATTGAAAGTTCACTATTAGATACTTATTTAAACAGCCTCGCAAGGCTTCTGAGGAAAATGCAGTTATGCATTTTTTCCCCTCCTGGCTGGCATGAACGACTATAGATAAACATCAATTCACTCCTGCGGATCACAGTCACAGCAAATAAATTTTTCAGGAAGCTCAAGATCCGCACAAAGGCTCCGCCAAGCTCCCATTTCACACAACATCAATGTTTGGCCTCCAAGAAATAAAAGCTCTAAGGTGTCCATCGCTAGGGCAAAATTATCAATTGTCAAGTCACTTTAGAGAGAGAAAGAAGACCCGGGATTTCAGGGAGACATTTTTTCCTACAAGTTAAAAATAAGTGGATGGACAGTTATTTCACCTGTAAGTTAACCATGGGGACTTTTCCCCAAGCCTGCTGTCCATCCCCCGAATTTCCAGCCCTGGCCCAGCTGCAGCTGCGGCAGCCACAGCTCGGCGTGGCAGGTTCCGGGTTCCGGCTGAGTTCAGTGACTTCAGTGACTCAGGCTTCAGGTTATTTTTACTTTCTCAAAGTGGGGTTTTTTTCCCACCACTTTTAGAAGTGGCAGACGAGGCTTGTCTATTATAAAATATTTGTTGCAAACACACACATACACACACGCGCACACACTCGCTCGCCACCCCACACATAGTTCCCGTCTGTAAAAATCTCAAGTTGTCATGGTGCGAGGGATGGGAGATGGGGAAGCTGAGACACCCTCCGGGGTGAGCGGGGTTTATGTAACACTCGGGGCCTCATCCTCGGTGGGATCAATTCTGCCAGGGTGGGTGGCGGTCCTTGAAGCTGGGAAATAGAGTAGACTCCATTTTACAGATGGGGAAACTGAGGCCCGGGGGAGCCTAAGGAAGGGAGAGGGAGCATAGAGCAGTGGACTTGGATGTACTCGGATGGGATTTTCAGCTCTACCTCTTTCCAGCTGAGTGCCTTGTGCAGGGAATTTAAACCAGACTGGGCCACAGTTTCCTCGTGGGCCTCGTGGGGTCACTGTGAAGATTAGCTTCTAAATTCATATTTGTCCCCTTTAAAGTGGAGCCAATCGCCGGCAGGAGCCAGGGCTGGATTTGGGGGGGGTGGGGGGGTGGCTACATTCTCAGAGCTGGCAGACCCCACCCTGACGAGCTCTGTTGCTTCAAGCCGCAGCCCTTCTTCCAGCCTCAGTTTCCTTGTCTGTGCAACAAGAACTTGGACTAGTCCTTCTCCAGCGTGAATATGTGACGTGACTTTTCCCAACAACCTCGCAAGGAAACAACTGTTATTATCCCTCAATTCACAGGGAAGGAAACTGAGTCTCAGGGAGATGTGATCTGTCAAAGACCAAGGAAACTGAGACACGCGGCACCGCTCGGAAGCCTGAGCTTCTCCTGCCCGACCACACAGCCCCCGTCAAGACTCCAAGTCTCAGCTTTGGGGTCGGCGAGACCTCTAGGATGAACACTTGGCGCCTTCTTCCTGCCCAGATTGAGTCCCCTCCTCCCCACGGAATCCTAAACGAGGGTCAGCGCAAAAAGGACACCCTCTCCCTCAACGTTTTCTAAAGATGCTTTCCCACAAAGCATGTAGAGCCGTGGGTGACAGTTGTCTGGGCTTTTCGGAGGTTACAGGCTGGGTGGGCGAGAAATCAAAATGGGGTGAGGTCCCCCAATCCCACCTCCCTCCGTGGCCCCGCTGCGTTGCATGCTGACCGCGGGGGACTTCAGGGGGACAGTGCAGGCCGTCCGTTACACTGACCTTGGCCTGTGCCACCCCGGCTGCGTCTCCTCCAGGCCTTCGTGGAAAGGGCACGGCTGAGTGAGGAACTCCTCCTTGGCAGCTTTCTCCCTGTGAATCTCACTTCCCTCCCTCATCAGGAACAACAAGGCCCACTTCCCAGGGTTATTTATCGCCTGCTGCCTCTCGCGGTATCAGGCAATGTGCCCAGGGAGTGGGCTCGGGACCATTTGGGGTGAGTCTATGAGGGTCCCCTCAGACGTGGAAACGGGCTGAGAGTGGCAGAAGTTCCCCACCCAAAGTCCCTAAGAGCTGAGACACAGCCAGGCACAAACCTAAGTCCACGGGACTCCATATCCTGCACCCGGTGCCCTAGGAGACTGAAGGAGCTAATCCACGGAAAGCCCCGGCACACAGGAGATGCTCAATAAGTGTTGCTTTGTGTCTGCTTTGGAACCGCTGTTTGGTGATGGTGTTTCTCAGCTTCTCCCTAGATAGGCAGGGGAAGGGTGGGCAGCTGAAAGCTAGTCTTGGCAATTAAAAAAATGGAAAGGAAAGGAATAGTCGGTGTCTCTGTAAAGCCGATCTGGTTGTGGCACACTGGGAAATCCACGAAATAAAGTAGGGGAGGATGTGTTTTTAATACCAGGAGCCCACCCCCCCTGGAATACCCTGCCCTCTAAGGCACTGGGTCAGGGAGGATTTTGTTCATGCTCCACTGCAACATACAAGATGCTTAGCCTGAGGAACAGAGAGGTGTGGGTCCCCCTGCAAGCCGCCCAAAACCAAAGCCAGAAACCAACTCAGCACAGACACACCTCAACTGCCCCTCTCCGAGAGCTGTCACCTCTATGCCAATGAATGCTCTGAATTCCTCCACTTCTATGAAGGCCCTGGCCACAGCTACATGTGTGGGCCCCCGATATCTCTCGCCAGGATGATCCCCCAGCCTCGTTACTGGCTCTGCTTGGGGCTTGCCGTTTTGATTTCTCACCCACCCCACTCCACACAGCAGTTACAGGGAGTGTGATGGTTGATGATATACTCAGGCACTCTAGCCCTCAGTCTCTTCTTCTGCTAAATGGGAACAACCTTCCCTGTCCCGTGGATATCCTACAGCCCTTATGGGGAGGAGGCAAAGTCATATCAGCTCCCTACAACATATTATCTAACATGTCTTCTTATTTAATTTCTTTCTCAGAAGGGGAAACTCAGGCTTGGAGAAGAGAAATCACTTGTCCAAGACTACAGTCTGGTGATCTGCAGAGCAAGGGCTCCCTTCCCAGGCTGCCAGACTTTGCCTCTAGAGCCTGTGCCCTTGACCACCACATCACAGGGCAGAAGATGTCTAAGAGCAGCAAAGCACTAGACAAATCAAAGGAACTCAAAGGAACTGCTATCCTCACTACAGATCCCAGAGCCAGAAGGAGTCTGGCACTCAAGTCCCTTAACCTCTTGAGCCTGCTTTCCTCCCTGCAAAATGGTGGTATCATATCCATCTACTGTGAAGTAGATATCAAAGTGCCTGGCACGTAGTAGGGCTTCAGTTCATTGTATTTTTAAATATTTAATGAAGTGCTTTCAAGTTTTTTTTTTTGTTTTTTTTTGGAAATTAAATTAAACTTTTAATTTTGAGGTCATTACAGAGTCACATGCAATTGTGAAAAATAGGGAGATCTGGTATACCATTCGAAACCCAGCTTCCCCCACTGGTAACACTTTGCAAAACTCGAATGAGTACAATATCTCAACCCCAACACTGACCTTGACAGTAGGATGCCCCTTGATGCCCTTTTAGAACCACACTCACCTCCCCTCCCCCAGCCCCCAGCCCCTGGCAACCACTAATCTCTTCTCCATTTCTACAACTTTGCCATTTGAAGATTATAAAAATGGAATCATACAGTATGTAACCTTTTGGGATGAGCTTTTTCCACTCAACATAATTCCTTCAAGATTCATCCAACACGTGTTATCAACAGTCAGTTCCTTTTCCTTGCCGAGTAGTATTATGGATATACTAGTTTAATCATTCACCATCAAAGGACATCTAGGCTGTTTCCAGTTTGGGGCTATTACAAATAATAGTGCTACAAACATTCATGTGTCAGTTTTTGACTGAATATAAGTTTCATTTCTCTGGGATACAGTTTTTCATTTTTAAACCCAACAGGCACAGAGTTTCATTCATTCATTCATTCAACAAGTATTTACTGAGCACCTACTAACGTGCCAGGTGCTGTCCTAGGCACTGAGGATAAAGCCACAAACCAGGCAGACAAAGACCCCCACCCTCAAGGACAATGCAAAACCAAATCACTGAACAGAGGACATTGCAAAGCCTGTTCAATAGCAATACACAAAGAATGGAAAGAGTTCTCTGATAAATGATAAAATTAGTGGCTGCTTTCACGAGCCAGGCCAAGTACGAAGCCCGCTGATGCATTTTCTCAAGGAAAAGCATTACCTTCTGGTTAAACATGCATTGCTGGTGGGCTAGAAAGCTGCATGGCAACTCTTCATCCAGGCTCGTTCCTTCAGAAGGTCCTTGTTAGGGAGGAATAAGCCTAAGATGTCGCTGTTTCATGGGCTTTGGGTAGCATCTTACTTGGTACCTCAAAGCACAATGAATAATGTTTCTTGTGCACCTGCCGTGTTCAGCATCCTTCTAAGAACTTGACACACATCATCACTTTTACTTCTCAAAAACGACCCTGTGAAATAACGGCACTTTTACCCCATTTTACAGAAAAGGAAATAGAGGTTCCAAGAGGTCAAGCAACTTGCCAAAGGGCTTACGCCTGAGAAGGGCAGAGCCAGGATTTGAACCCAGGAGGACAGAGAGAATGATCTGATGGCCTGAAAAAGAAGCCCTCTTCCCCTCTCGCTTCCGTGCCAGGTTCTGTGATGTTAAATGACAGCACTGCCCCCTCTCTAAGGGCCCTGGGCAGGGACCGACCGGTTCCATTATAAACTGGACAGTTCCTCATTAACAATGAAGGGCCTAAGAGCCAATCACCTCAATCAATATGTTCTAAGCTCTCATCATTATACAAAGAAATAATTAGGTCAGTGGAACCTATTCCCTTTTCTCAAAACACTTCCCTCCTCAACTCACCTCAGGCCACGCAAGCCCAGAGGCCAGTGGGCTGAGCACTTTCTCCATCAATGAAATAAACTTCATCTTAAGTCCTGAACTCCTGACCTCCACTGCTCTCATGACGATAAAAATGCCAGCCATGATATAATAGCAATATTTAACCTCTGGTGTCGCCAGCGTCTTCTGCGGGAGCAGAGAGCTTGCTCTTTCTTGCTGACAGGGGTGGGCCATTACCACGGCTATTATTAGAAAGGTTAACTAGGAGAGCCTCGGGAATTATGCTGCTGGAGTCAGGCTGGGCATGAGGTGGGAGCCTCTGGCTTCTGCCCCAGCCATATCTGTGATCCTGATCCCAGACCTCACGCCATTTGAGACATCTTCAAAACCAATGCCAGGCATAGTAGAGGTGCTCTGCCAACATTCACTACGTGGCAACACCCTGGGTACCGGCTCTGGGCAGGTCCCGGCTGGAAGGTGGGGAGACAGCAGGGACAAGGAGACCGCTCTGAGCTTACACCCCAATGGGGAGACAGGCCCCAAGCCCAGTGAACAACCCAATACCCATTACACATTGTGATAGCCTCTGGGAAGAGAACAAAGGGGTACTGATAGAAGAATAAAGGGTCAGTGCTCATAGTAACGTTATTCACAATAGCCAAAAGGTGGAAACAGCCCAAATGTCTGTCGATGGATAAATGGATAAACAAAATGTGATCTATCCAGACAATGGAACACTACCCTGCCATAAGAAGCAATGAAGTTCTGATGTATGCTACAACACAGGTGAAACTTGAAGACACCATGTTGAGTGAAATAAGCCAGATGCCAAAGTAGAAATATTGTATGATTCCACTTAATATGAAATATCTAGAATAAGCAAATTCATAGAGATGGAAAGTAAATTAGAGGTTACGAGGGGCTGGGAGTGGGTAATGAGGAGTTATTGTTTAATGGGTAGAGCGTTTCTGTTTGGGGTGATGAACAATTTTGGAAATAGATAGTGGTAATGATTGTTAAAAAAATAATAATAAAGGGAAAAGATGTGCTGGAGAGAAAATGGTCAGAGAAGACCCCACTGGGGAGACGGGAAGTAAAGAAGACCGTCAGGGAAGAACATTCTGGGCAGAAGGAAAGCATGTGCAAAGGGACGGAGGCACAAAGCAGCTTAGACTATTTCAGAAACCAAAGGTATTTAAGGAATCTCTCCGTCTCTGTCTTCTTCCATGCTCCCCCTCACTCACTCCCATCTACACTGGCTTCTGGGACGTTTCTCAAACCTTTCAAGCCCATTATCCCTCTGGGGAATGCCTGGAACACGCTCCCCCTCCCCACCTCCAGCTTTCTGCAAGGGGTGTGCTGGTAAATGTCTACAGAACGGCTCTCTATGGTGCTTGACGATTTCTACGGCGTAAATACTCTCACCAGGGCTGACTTCAAGCCCCCAACATGATGTCACTGAACAAGGAGCTGGGAAGACATGCACAACCGGCTCTTGTGAGCTGATATAAGCCAACTCCAGCAAACCACTGGCTGGCTCCCTGGTTTCACTCAGGTCTTTAGGAGAAACCTTTCCTAATCCCCCCATCAAAACAGCACCCCTTAGTCCCCACTCTCTTCCGTTTTACTTTACACTTCACTGTGCTTATCACACCTGATTTCACGTATTTCCTGTCTCCCCCGACTAGAAGGTCAGCTCATGAAGACAGAGAAGTTTGCCTGGCTGGTATGCTGCTATATCCCCAGTGCCTCGAACAATGTTTGGTACACAGTAGGTACTCAATATGTAGTAAGAGAATAAAAGAATGACAAGAAATCCATGTGGCATGTGGTGAGCAGGAGGAAGAGCAGAGAAGATGGGGCTAAAGAAGGGTCAGCAGGGGTCGATCACCCTGAAGAGAACGTTGACTTCTTTTACCATAGCAGAAGCTTCTAGAAAGTTCTGAGCAGGGGGGCAATGAGACTGATTTGTGTTTTGGAGGCTGGGGGGCGGGGGATGGGGTGAAGGCCAGAGGGCACGAAAGCCCAGGCTGGGCGCCCAGCTGGGCCTCGAGGCCTCCCCAGATCCCCAGCACCTGGGCGAGGCCTCTGCAGGAGGCAGCACGGAGGGGGCAGACGCGTCGGGCTGTCTGCCAACCCGCCCGCCACGTGGCTCCTTATTATACAGTGCAGCCGCTGCCGCAAAGCCTTTGCAGCCACGCTCATGCCGTTTTGCTTTTAAAATAGAAGTTTCCTGTGAAATTGCAAATAATTCATCGCTGAGAGTCCTTAAAACGTTCACAGGTATTTAAAATGCTATATAATCAAGTTCGCAAAAATATAAAGTGTAAGCGTTAAAATACTTTAATGTTCTAATTAAAACAGACCACTTACGCCCTGGCTCTGCCTCCTGTTTACTATTTCCGTAATAGCCGGTGGCCTGTTCTAGAAAAAAAAAAAAAAAATTTTTTTTTTAAATTGGCCTTAAAAAAAAACAGAAAAGGAAAAGTTAAGTTTCTTCTCTCCAGAGGCGCACTGATGAACTAAGAGCCATGCTCTCAGAGTCGACAGGTTTCTGACTGCTGAGGGAGGTGGGCATCTGTGGGCCCCTCCAGCTGGCCCCCTGAGAAGAAAGGGTTTTGGGCAGGAACAGGAGGAAAAGGGGGCCAGAAAGCCCCTATGCCTCAGTTGTGAGAATGCTGACAAGCCCAGACCCCATACACCACCCACCCTCACCCCCAGACCTCCCTGCTGCAGGACAGGAGGGAAACCATATTTAATCTAAGGCTCAAAGATGAGACAAGGGCACTTCTGGCGGGGGTAACGCTGGACTCCAGCCAGCATGGCCACAATGCTTTTGCTTCCATGCTGCCCCCTCACCCTTCCCCCTGCAAACTTCTACCCATCTTTCTGTTCTCAGCTCAAGTGTCACCTCCTCAGGAAAGCCTGCCCAGAACGCCTCCCACCCTGGTACTCGAGGAAATCCTCCTGCCGGAAGTGGTGCCGAGGGGCGGCTTATAGTGGGCCATCGTCCTGCCCCAAGCAACCACGAATGAACAGGTTCTCTTCCACAAGACAGATGCCAGGCGGGTGCCCAGGGCCCACTGAGTGTGTGACACACAGCAGGTGCTCAATAAATGGCACAGAACAGCATCTCTCATCTTCCTCCTGAATCCTGGCCTTTTCATGTAAAGTGCTTCATAGTTGGCTCATTCATTCATTCATTCATTCATTCATTCAACACTACTCCTTCCCCTCAAAGGAGACTCTGGGGTTCCCCAACCAAAAAGGCCATCAGGCTCCAGCATCTCTCTCCGTCCTTCACAGTGTCCTTCACCAGCCAGGCCTCTAGTCCTTGTTCTGAAATGCCCCTCCATCCACCTGTCCCTTCCTTCCTCACTCCTGCCCTCGTTCTGGGCTGTTTCACTCTTCCCCTCACACACTGGCTGCTCCCTAGCTGGTCTCCTGCTCCCACCGAGCCTGACAGAGTCATTCTGAGCCAGGGCAATTGTGTCCCCCGGAGGACACTGGGCAATGTCTGGAGACATTTTTGGTTGTCACGACTAGCGGGAGACAACTGGTATCCTGTGGGTAGAGCTCAAGGATGCTGATAAACATCCTACAATGCACAGCACAGCTCCCACTACAAAATGGCCCAAAGTGTCAATAACGCTGAGGTTGAGAAGTCTTGTGATAGAAGGATCTTTTAAGTGCAGTTCCAAGTATCTCGCTCCCCTGATCAAGCACCTTCCATGGCTCCCCATGGCTCACCAAGTTATCTTGCAGCCGCTGTTCATGACATCCAAAATTCCGCATTCTCCCAGCCTCAACGCCCATGTCTTCCTTCCACACACCAGTCAAATGGGCCCACTGGCTGCTTCCCAGGCGTGGCCTGGCCTTCCCACCTCCAGGCTCTTACCCATGCTGTATCCACCTCCTGGAGTGCCTGCCTCCTCCCCCTCCCTGCCCATCAAATCTTTCTGCTTTCAAGGCTTGTTTCAAATGCTCTGACCTCTGTCCCCAGGCTCCCTGGCTGATCTAACTGCTGCGTCTCCTCTGTCCCCACAGCTGTGCTTCAACTTCCCCCAGGCTGCCCGCTTCCTCTGTCCACCTCTGGCCACTGCTGCTCATTGGTTCTCTCACAGTCTTTGGGAAACAAGGTTTCACTTGGGTCTCCCCGCAACAGATCCCAGTAGAGTATTAAGCACACAGAGGGTGTTCAGGGTCGTCGGATTAATTCAAGTACCTCTTCCCTTTGAAGTTTCAAATTCAAGAAAACTCTCTAAACACAATACCTCTCCATTGACTTTATGATACAATGTGATTTTCTACTTTTTCCCTTTTCTCTCTTTCCCCTTCATCTCAGCTCGATGCAGACACCTGGACACATGCTACCCGGATGCCTGTTGTCCCACCTAGATGCCCACCCCCACCCCCAGTCTTCCCAAAGACACGCCCACCCTTTTGTGGTAGGTTGATTTCAAATGATAAAATATTACATTCTCCATGCTGAAAACCTAAAACCTCCTTAAGAAAATGAAGCACAAAAACCGCCTATAATCTCAACCCCCAAAGAAATAGTGTGAAACCTACCAGGACCCTTTTGCCCAGGGGGTGAAGGAGCTAGGGTATCTGTACATCAGGTCCTGAGAAATGAGGGCTGTTCACAGCACTTCCAGCAGAGGGGCCTCCTTTGGTTCTGGAAAAAGCCCCAGTAATAGAGATGTAGCTGCCGGCAGGTGGGAATTTGAAAGGTCCGGGGGGGAAGGGGCAGGGTGGCACCTGTGCCTGCTGGTCTGCCTTCCTCTGCTCGCGTGCAGGGCTGCACAGTGGACGCTGGCTGAGCACCGCCCCAGCGCCAACGGCCCCCCACCCAACAGCCTGCGATTCTCATTTGGGTTCTCCTCCCTACCTCACCCCATCCCCTTCAAACCGTCACGAACATCTGTCGTGCTTTTTGGCCAGCCAGCCTCAGAGTCTCCTCCTGTGGGTGGAGAAGTCCCCTCCTCACGTGAGTCTCAGTGGGAGACTGAGCTGGTTTCTGTTGCTTGCAATTATGAGTCCTGGCTGGTACACCTACCCTGGGTGGGGACCCTCCTCCATCCTAGGAGTGGAGCTCAGGACCCAGGCCTTGGCCAGTGAGCAAATTCATTTCTCTGGGCAGAAAGGTTCTGCTTTTTTAAATTACACTGTATGTGCTGCTCAGTGGCAGCTTTAATCCACCTGGCAATGTCCTGGGGATGTTTCCCTGGGACAGTAAATATCAACTGGTCTTTCCCTCCTTTAAAAAAAAAGTGCCTGCTTTTTAAAAAATGAAAACAGAATCAAATGAACTTGGTTTGAGAGAATTTGAGATGCCCCTTAAGAAAGCTAGAATCCTGGGGGGTGCTTGCAAAACTTGGCTGGACATTCTGGGTGGACACTAGCTGGAGGCAAACCAGAGGAGTGGCGCCATCATCACTGCAGTAGCCCATCAGGAACGTTCATGGATGGCACGAGCTGGTCCTGGGTCCTAGACACCAACTCCACTTCCCAGAAATGCTCCCATAACCAGGGGGTCCTTTATTTTCATTTTATACCTACAGCTATAACAGCTCCCATTTATTGAACAATTACTGTGTCAGGAGCTGTACCAAGCATTTGACATCCACATCACTGAGTCTTCACAACAACTCTATGAAAGCTATTGTCAGCAGCATCTCCATTTTACAGGTAAGGAAATGGAGGCTCAGGGAAGCTTACTAGCAGTAATATTAGTAATAATAACTCACATTTATTGAGTGCTTACTATGTACCAGGAATGGTTCTAAGTGCCTTACATTATTTTTTTAAATAGATTTTTTTTTTAAGATTTATTTATTTATTTAATTATTTATCGCCCCCCTTGCTGCCTGTGTTTTACTGTGTCCATTCACTGCGTATCTCTTCCGTGTCCACCTATCTCCCCCCTGTTGTGAGGTCCTGCTGCATCGCCACGTGGGCCGACCTGCTCTCACAAGGAGGCCCTGGGAAGCGAACCCAGGGCCTCCCGCATGGTAAACGGGGGCTCCATCCATTGAGCCACACCCGCTTCCTGCTGTGAGGTCCTGCTGCATCAGCCTACCGTGCGGCCTGCCCTCACAAGGAGGCCTGGGGAGGCGAACCCGGGGCCTCCCACATGGCAAACGGGAGCTCCATCCATTGAGCCAAACCCGCCTCCCCTTACATTATACTGACTTATTGCATTCATTTGTTCAACAGATACTTACTGAGCACCTATTATGTACCTACAGCGGTGTCAGGTCCTAGGAAGATAGCAGTAAGCAAAACAGATTTTTAAAACATCCCTGCCCTCCTGAAGTAACATTCTAATGGGGGAGGGGGAATCAGTGAACAAGATAAATGGGTCAATATATATAATATGTCTAATCATGGTTAAGTGCTAAGGAAGAAAAAATAAAGCAAGGAAGGGAAATGTGGGCAGAGAGAAAGAGTATGTGCGTGTGCATGCTGTCAAATTTTCGTTAGGAGGCCCGGGAAGGCCTTACTTTTGAGTAAAGACAGATGAAGTGAAGGAGGGAGTTCATGCTGATGTCTGAGGAAAGAGGCAACAGCAAGGGCAAAGGCCCTGACGTGGGAGTGGGCATGGCCTGTTCGAGGAACAAGAGGAAGGCCAGATATCATCATTCTCATTTTACAGAGGAAGAACTGAGGCCTGGAGAACAACAGTGACTGCTCAAGGTCACCCAGCAAGCAAGGAGAGGTGCCAGTTCGAGAACCCAGGACTTCTGACATCAGATGGTTCTTTCCATTGAGAGCCTTCGGTGAGCAATTACCATGCCCCAAAAATGGATGAAGATGCTGTGAGAGCCCGTACGCCACCTAGGAGGGCTGCCAAGTGAGGTGCCTTCCCACGCAGGCCCAAAGCCGTGCTCTGAGCTCTCAGACCATACCACATACACATTCACAGATCCATGGGCACACACACTCACAGCAGGCCCTTCTGCCCCTCAACAAAGCAGGTGCGAGAACAGTGCTGCTGAGGGATGTGTGAATATGAAACTAATAAATAAGGCCGCCTAATCAATGGTTCTTGTGAGCAGAGCACTGGGGAATGAGAAACTGCTGCTCATGCCTGGGAAAATCCAGCTCCTCCAAGCCCCACCAAGGCCACTACCTCCACCCCAGCAACCAAGAGGACAAGAGAGCTGGGAAGAGTGGGGAGCTGGGCCCTCGCCGTGGGCCAGCCGTGTGACGTGGCCCCTCTCCGAGCCTTGTCCAGAGAACAGGGGTGATGACAGCAGTCCTTGCTCCAAACACCCCTGCAGAGCCACGATGGTGTATGTCACAGTGTCATAAATGGTGTGGACAATTTCGAGTAGACAGTACGTGCCTGTGGTATAAATTCAGAGGCTAGAAGAGGGTAGAGAGAAGAAAGTCAGGGAAGCGGGTGTGGCTCAGTGGATAGAGCCCCCGTTTACCATATGGGAGGCCGGGGTTCACGTCCCGAGGCCTCCTTGTGAGGGCACGACGGCCTGAGCGATGCGGTGGGCTGATGCAGCAACCTCACTGCAGGAAGCGGGTGTGGCGCAATGGATAGAGCACCCGTTTACCATATGAGGCCCCGGGCTCGCTTCAGGGAGCCTCCTTGTGAGGGCAGGCCGGCTCGCGCGGCACCATGCGGCAAGACCTCACAGCAAGGGGGAGATAAGCAGACACAGAGTAGACACGCAGCGAATGGACACAGCAGCACAAGCAGCAAGGGGGGGATAAATAAATAAATAAATAAATCTTTAAAAAAAAAAAGAGAGAGAGAGAAGAAAGTCAGTATTCCATCCACCCAAGTAACCCTTCCCAGGGGCAACCACTGTTGGCAGTTCTTATGAGTCCTTCTAGGAAATTCTGTATCAAAAATTAGTCTGATTTGTTTGTGCATGCAAAGAGCAATTTGTCTGAGGCCACAGCTTGTAAAACGCAGAATTAGGACTTGAAGGCCCCAAATCTATTTGATTCACATCCCAAGTCCCTAACTTCTGCACCTCCCTATTTCTAGCTCTTCCAGTTGAAGAAAAGTCTGAAGGCCCAGTGCATACAGAAGTGAGATTCTGTCACAAATAGTCTCTCGGTTCCTGCGGGACCAGCCCTGTAGACTTGGGACTACAAACCCCTTGAGGCTGGGACCCCTGCTGGCCCCTCCTCTTCCTGAGTCACCTGGACACAGGCCAGAATGGCCCGATCCATCCACTTCACCACACTCCACTGCTGTGTCTGGGTCTAAGCCTCCATCCCACGTGCTGGGACAGCTGCAGTAGACTCCTCACCAGGCTTCTAGCCCTACAGTCCACTCTCCTCAGAGTGAGCTTTTCCAATGCAAAACTGAGCAAGTCACTCTTCTGCTCAAAAAGTTTCCAAGGCTCCTCAATGCACTGTAGATAAAACCCAACTCCTTCGCCTGCCTAATCCAGCTTGTTTACCTTTCCAGCCTCCTCTCCCATCGCTCTCCCCCGTGTTATCCCTCCTCCAGCGCTCCAGCCTCCGAGCTTTTGCACAGGCTCTTTCCACTTCTCTTCACCTGCCTCCTCCAAAAGACCTTCCCTGAGCACAATTGAAATTAGGTGCTCTTGTTATTTCCTCTCACAGCCACTTCCTCTCTGCTTCTCTCACCCACTTGGAGTGTTCTTGTTCCTGCCTTACTATCTGGCTCCCTTGACTAGAATGCAAGCTCTAAGAGGGCAGGAACTGTGTCTACCTCCGTAATGGCTTCATCCCTGAGGGCTGCAATGTGAGCTCAAATGTTTGTTGGATAAATAAACAAAATGACAAAAAACCACACCCCTTCCCCTGACAGTGAACCTTCTATACATTCGATTTACTCACCCCCCCCCCCCATTTCTACACCATCATTTTGAAAATCTTAGAGGGGAGGGCCGGAAACCCCAGCTACCCCCAGAGCTAAAATGCCTTTGCCACCATGGGCTCTGGGTGGCCTCTCTTTGTTTCCTCCCTTATTCCTTGCTGTTTACATTAAGCAGAATTTCTTCATTGGCAAATAAATGCTTTTTCCATCAATAACCATGGATGACTAAATCAAACCTTTAGCTGCTGCTCTTATCTCTTAAACAGACCCATGGATTTCTCAACTAACCAGAAGGGGAATCAAACACTGCCATTGAGGTGGGAGATAATCTGGTCAATTTCTTCCAGGAGGAGGGATCTGGGTGGGAATTTGCATACGGCCCCCAAAAAACAAACACTCTTGTAAATAAAGCCGCCCTCCATCCTGTCTCCACAATGCAACTCTTATTGAGTGAGTCAGGTGTTTGGCTGATTAAAAATTGATCCATTTCAAAATCTAATCAACAGAATAGGATTCTTTCATATGTTATCAAGAGAGCTGCTGACATCGAAAACCAAACCTGTTATTAACCCATGAACTCCAGTGACCCGCTCCTTGCTGCCCTGCAGAACCGTAAATTATTCAGTGGTCCAAAACCAGGCCTAGCGAGCCTGATGGATTTAGACCGGGGCGGCAGTCCAGGGGGTTCAGGTCGATGGCGTGGCCCCATCAGTCCCTAGGGGCTGAGTTCGAGACCCTCAGGGTCTGTGAGCCATGACTGTGAATACGTTAGCACGTCCAACTGGGCCTTTGACACAGGGCCTTTCCCAACTCCCCGAGCAGGGTGGGCAAGCTGGCTTGGGCCGTGGAGACCCGGGGGCTTCGGGAATGACATTATTTCTAATTCCTAAGTTAATAAATTATTTTCCTTGAACTACAGAAAAGAAAAAATAAATAAAGACGAGGGGACCATGGCTGCATTTTGCAAACAGTTAGGGAAAGGCAATACAGTCAGTTCAAATATTTTACCTCCTTGTGCAAGGAATAGCTCTGTTGCAATGGGACTGTTTAAAAGAGGAGATGAAAAAGAGCCTTCCAGTTGCTGTTTATGTGTCTAGCGGGGCTCTGAGGGGTGATGGGCTTTCTCGCCAACTTCTAGACTCATTGACCTTGAATTAAATCCTTGTTAAGAGTCATATCTTAAAAAATAAGAGCAGAGTAAATAAAGGGCTGTTTGTTTGTTTTTTAAAGACACGCACATACTAGCGCTAAAGTTTCCATCCTGCTAAGCAAGCAGGAAATCCAGAGGCAGCAAAGGCAGCATTTGGCATTCTTATTTTGGGGCCCATATTCATCGGCTGACCTGATTAGAAGGAAGGAGTTAGGAGGGAACAACATGAAAGACTCAGGGAGGGCTGGAAAGAGACTAGAAAGTGGGAGAAGGAAGCTGAGTCTGCTGAGGGTTGGATGGGAGGTGGCTGGGGCTCTGAGCCTCTGGGAGTCCCCAGGAGAGTGTAGACACCATGAGCTGCTTGGAACAGGTGCCGGGGGAAACACCGAGGTTCGGTGGGCTCAGCAAGCAGAGTTAGAACATATCCTAGCTGCATGAGTTGGGGCAAGTGACTCAATCTCGCTCGGCCTCAGTTTCCTCATTCATCACACGGGGATCATAAAGCATCTGTGCATTTTTAAATTCTCCAGGTAATCTCTATACAGTGGGTGGCACATGGGAATTACTCCAATGCTCAGCAAAGGGCAGCTACTGTTGTTGTTAATGTTATTATTGTTATTATTATGCCAAGCATTTTGCACTCCTTAGAGAGGAAGTATTCGATCAAGTCAGTGGCTAATTAGCACCCTCCTCAACTGCACACTTCCAATGCCAGACTACCTGGCTTTGCTGAGAATGATTATCAGAAAATGCCTCAGCAAGAACTCCAGAAAGCTTGAAAGCCAAAGTCCAGGGTCCGAATTCCAGCTTGGCCACTTTCTAGCTGTGTGTCTTTGGGAAAGCAAATTCACCTCTCTGAGCCTCACTATTCTCATCTTTAAAATGGGATGATAATAATACCCATTTGTGGAACTCAGCAGAGTGCCTGGCACTTAGTAAACCCTCCGTGAATGCTGCCTATCATTATCATCATTAGTATTATCCAGTCAGTAGCCACTTGATCAAATAGAGATGACTTTGTTCATTTACTGGTGAGAGTTGAATGTGGTGGGGCCTCTTGTTGGGTGACCCTGGGCAAGTCACTCTGCTTCTCTGAGCTCCAGATTTCTCTGATCAGGGCAGATAATGAGACCTGTAAGTGCCCTATCTGGCGTGGTCACTGCCCTATTCCCTCAGTCGAGAACGGCGCCTGACCTACAGTGAGCACACAGTGTGTTTGCTCGACAAGTTCTCTCCCAGAAAACATCTGTGTCCCACACAAACAATCAGTAGCAAATGGATGTAGAAGGAAGGTAAAGATCATTCCTCAGGCCCAAATGCTGGCCCCAAACCCTGAGAACCCCACTTTGCTGAGGGGACACCCTGGGCCCACCCATCCTAAACCACCACCCAAGACAGCTTCCATGCCAGGAGGCCAACTCCCTGCCCAACAAACTCTCACAGACCACCAAAAGCCCTCTCTTAAATAATAATATATTTATAAGTCTCTCCTCCAAGCAAAATCATCCTCTGGAGACCCCGAGACCCAATCATATCGATCCTGTCTGGCTTCTCTGCACAGACCAGGTTTGCCTGTCCATCCGGTGCGGCCTGGAGACCCCAGGGATGCCCAGCAGCAGCCAGGAGGAAAAAGAAATCAGACCTGCCATCCAAAGTCAGGGTGAAAGTGGCTCCTTCTGGCAGGGGTCAGGGCAGGGACTCAAGCTGGCGCTAAAGTCTCTGCCTGTCACTGCCTCAGGCCCAGGCCAGCCTGAGCAGAGAAGACCCGGGGGAACCCAATGAATGAACCATGAGTCCCTGAGGCTTTGGCCGGGCAGGAATCTGGGGAGATGGAAGTTCTGGGAGCACAGGTCTGGGTCCAAGCAGCGCAGAACTCGGCATATGCGTGGTCTGAGCCGGTGGGCACCTCAGGGCAACAAAGGCTCCGGGCCCAAGCCAGGCCCTCCCGCTGCTGGGGCCGCCCTCTACTGTTTACCCGCTGCCTGTTTTCCTCATGACAGGCCTTCCAAGAACTCCAGACAGAAATCAATGCAGCTGGCTCACGGTGCCCACACCCCCAACTTTCCCTCCCGCTGCCAAAGTTCAGCTGCCTGTTCCTGTAAAGCTCAGGCAGGCTTTGAGCTGAGCTGAGGGGCAGCCCAAGGTGAGGGCATCTCCTCAGCCCCCTGCCCAGGCTGAAGACACCGGGAAGGCTAGTGGGGAGAAGCAAGGAAGAATTTTATCCTATCCCCACCTTCCATTTAGCACAGAAAAAAAAGGTAGATGGCCCTTAGCATTTTACTCACCTCAGGAGTTTACCCTAAAACCCTGAAGTCCTGGCTCTAAATCATGAGGGAGGCAAGGGTGTGGGGGCGGGGGGGGCTGCCAGAAATTCAGAACCTCAGCCAGCCCCTAGGATTCAGTTTCAAGAGGTCCGGGGTGAGGCCCAGGGATCTGTGCCTTAGCAAGCCCTTCATATATTCCAGCGAGCAGCCAAGCTGAGAAAGACTGTGAGCAGATTCAGCTTCGAGCTGCGTATCACCGAATTGCTCAGGAGAGAGAAGAACTGGAATTAAAGGATTGCCAGATAAAACACAAGACACCAGTTAAACTTGAATTCAGACACATAACGGATAATTTTTTTACCATAAGTATGTCCCACAGATAGCATAGGACATATTTATGTTAAAATAATTCATTATTTTATCTAGAATTCAAATTTAACAAAGTCCTGTACTTTTTTTCCCCAAAAGTTGGCAATGCAAGCTGAAAACCATTTGCCATCCCACACCATAGCATTACTAACATACACTGCAGCATAGCCACATACAGAGATATTACACAGCCACTAAAATGAGTCTATATGCCTCAGTATATTCAATCAGGTAATCCTCCAAATAACAGAGGTCAGCGTCGCTACTGTCCGTTTTACAGATGAGGAAACTGAGGCAGAGAGAAGTGAAGTCACTTGGCCAAAGTCACACAGGTAGAAAGTGGCAAAGCTGGGTATTAAACTAAGTCAGGTATCAGGGCCAAGTGCAGATGTAATCACTTTACTCAACCGTTCGCTCACTAAGTAAAAAAATAGGTGATAAAAGAAGACTAGATCATGTAATCCAGTGTTAAGTGGAATAATATTTACAGTATGATTCCATTTCTATATAAGTCACATATAAATACATTTAAAACAATTAGGGGAGAGGGTGTAGCTCAGTGGTTGAGTGCCTGCTTCCCATGTACGAGGTCCCTGGTTCAATCCCTGGTACCCTTTAAAAAATAAAACAATTAGAAGATCACACACAGCTAGCAGAAGTGTAAACTAGTACAACCACTTTGGAAAACTGTATGGCAGCATCTACTATACCTAAACTTATCCCTCCCTATAACGCAACAATTCCACTCCTCGATATATACCAGTAGTTCTGAACCAGGGGAGACTGGGCCACCCTCTGCCCTCCAGGAGACACTGGAGGCACTTTGGGTTGTCACAACTGGAAGGGGAGCACTACTGGCATCTAGTGGGTAGAGGCCAGGGATGCTGCTAAACATCCTGAAATGCACAGGACAGTCCCCCACAACAAAAAATTATCTAGCCCTGAAATGTTAATAGACCCAAGGAAAACGTGTGCACGTGCACCAAGGGACACCCACACACCCATATTCCTAGCAGCACTATCCATAAGAGCCCCAAACTGGAAACCACCCAAATGTCCATCGATGGGAGAATGGATGAATAAATTGTGGTATACTCACACAACAGAATACTAGACAGCAGTGAGAACGAATGAATTGCAGCTACACACAGCAAAGTGGTTAAATCTCGTGAACACAATGTTGGCAAAAGAAGCCGGACGCCCAAGAGGCCTCCTGTGTGATTCCATTTACATCAAGTTCAAAAACAGGCAGAACTACCTTGCCATGAGAAGTCAGGATGGTGGTTGCTCTTGGGAGGTTGGCAGTGACTGGAAGGGCTTCTGGGGTGAGGGACAAGGGTGTCCTATCTCTTGATCTGGTGATGGCTCGACGGGTGTGTTCAGGTTGTGACATTGATCAAGCTGGACACTTACAATCTGGAACCTCTTCTGTATTTGTTATGCTTCGGCAAAAAGTCTAAAGAAACTGGGATAAAGATTTATCCAGGGAGCAGGAGATTTTTATTTTCTTCTTTCTGCTTATCTGTGCTTTCTACAATTGCCACACGGAGCATGTCTCGCTTTTTTAATGAACGAGGAGGCTGATAGCAAATGCATTTACTCATTCATCAAAAATGTGCTGACCCCTGCAATGTGTTGGCCCCAGCACTGGGCACTGGGGACAGGAGAGTGTCCCTGTCCTCAAGGAGCCCACAGTCTTTGAGGGGGTGGAGAGAGGCTGTAAATAAAAACAGGGTCTGCAAACTGGAAGTCCCAAAGGCAGCAGCCAGCCAGCAGCCAGTAGCCCAGTTATTTTAATCAATTTGACTTCCCTGCTGGCACGGCCTGGTCTCCCCAGCTGCCCAGCACAGCCCCCTCCCTACCCCCCCACTTCCTCCTGCTTCACCCCAAGATAAATCCTCCCTGTAATGTTAACTGCCTGCCCCTGTGCTCAGGGGAATTTGCCATTCTCTGAATTGAATACTGCAGCCAGCACACTACCAGGATCATAAAAGCAGAGGAAACAAAGCTGTATAGGAGCAGGGAGGGCCAGGGGGGAGGTGGGCTTGTTCTGAACAGAAAACAAACACAGAAATGTGGGCAAAATACCACCATATAAACAGAGCAAGGCATGGTCATCCTTGGGGTGGAGGAGTGGCCGAAAGGGGAGACTTAATGAGAAGTGATGCCCAAACTGGGTATTGACAGATGAATAGGAGCCCACAAGATGGGCCAATATGGAAAGCTATCATGGGCAGAGGGAACAGAATGGGGATGGGGGGAGATAACACTGCCTCCCAAAGCTACACTAAGTTCAGTATGGCTGGTGCCTGGGCTGGGAGGGAAGGGGCAGCCAGGGGGATTGTGGACAGGTGAACAGCAGCTGACATTTATTGAGCACTTACTGTGTGCCAGGCACTGTTGGAAAAACTACTTTATCTCTATTGTCTTTATTAAACCCAACAACTCCATTTCATAGATAGGAAAACAGACTCAGCAGACAGGGTTGGCTCAGGGATGATGGCAGAACTGGGATTTGAATCCAGACTGTCTAACTCCAGAGCCTCACCCTTAATTAATCAAGAGATCCCCCCTTCCCACAGGAGGGCCATGGGCATTGCCAGTACCCCCTGCCCTCTCCTCTCAGGGGTCTGCCTGGAGCCAACAGACTCCTGAGAAGGCCCATAAGTTAGAAAAGAAGGGAAAGCAGAGCAGGTGAGCTACAGAGCCACAGCTGCAGGGCTCTGCTAGGAACAGAGTGGAAATGCCAGCTGCTCAAACCAGCATGGCCTTTAGTCTCTTCAGAAGATGGATGCTGCTCTTGGGTCCCCAGAGAGCCCAAAGTTTGGGCCAATAGCTTTCTGGAAAAGGGCTCACTGTTGCAGGCATCTCCACAGTCACCCCATGTGACACCCCACACTTCGCCACAGCACTAGCTGACAAGTGTCTTCAAAGGCCAGTTTTGCCGGCTTTTTTTTTTTTTTTT
>JAQZBX010041824.1:0-22220 GCA_029593785.1 Cabassous unicinctus | reverse complement strand
AAGCCCCATTGTTGCCCAATTGCCCTATAGCAGTTGACCTCACCCCTACCACACCCAACACCTTTTTAAAAACTGCTTTATTGAGGTATAATTGACATACAATAAACTGCACATATTTAAAGTATACAATCTGAAAAGTTTTGACATATGCATAAACTGGTAAAACTGTCGCAATCGAGATAATGAACATTCCATTACCCCCAAAAGTTTCCTTATGCCCTTTTGTCATCAGCCCTCCTACTCCTCCCTGCCCTACCCTCTACCCCACCCCTACCCCCAGGCAATCACAATCTACTTTCTGTCACTGCAGATGAGATTGCATTTTCAGGAATTTTATAAAAATGGAATCATGCAGTTTTTATAAAAGGTTTCTTTTTACCTGGTTTCTTTCTCTTAGGATAATTATTTTGAGATTCAACCATGTTACTGGTGCCAACACCTTTTTAAAATAAACATTTTGAAAAATCCTCTTTATTATCTGAAATGGAATTCATAGTTAAGATAATCAACCTACACATAATTTCAAAAAAAAATTATAATTCCCTTTCAAAAAAGAAATAAAGGAAAGTAATTCATGATGCAATAAATACCATGTGTTTCAGTGTGTAAGCACGTGGGCAAGAGACTCTGGAAGGCATTACAAACTTGTCAGATGCTGTCATCTTACAATGAATTAGTTCAAATTTAAGAGAAGTTAGACCATATTCAACTGTTGATATAGGTGATATTTTCTTTTTTAATATTTTGTTATATTTCTTATATTTGATATTTCAAAATAAGGGCTAAATAAGTATGTTCAAATCATCAAGAGCAAAACAACTACAAATGCAGACTGGTACACGCATGTTTCATCACAATCAGTGCTGTTATCCATGACATGTTTTTCAAAATGGTGAACAAATCTTGGTTAAGGTCTAAATAAGACAAAGCACTGTCTCCCTGTCAATTTACATAGTAGATGCAGTCTTAGAAATCTCAGAGTATATTAAATCATGCAAAAATTATTTGTATTTATGTATAGAGCAGAGTTGATACCATGGATCAATAATTGTGAAGTTTTTCACCTAAGTGCCTGTCCAGTGGGAAATGGAAAATGGGGTAGGATACAGATAGGGGTTCCAGATATAGTCAATAAAAATACAATAACTAGGACATTATACTAAAAAGTTATCCATTGTTTACCTGAAATTCAAATTTAACTGAGTGTCCTATATTTTATCTGGAAACCCCAGATACAGAGCAACCCTTGTTGCAAGGGACCGTTCTGGTATCACAAGTCAACTAGCATCCTTGGTCCCCACATGCTAAATGCCAATAGGGCCCCAATAACTCTGACAACTAAAAATCTTCACAACTTTCTAAAATACCCCTTCACAACTTTCCAAAATACCCCTAGTGTTTCTAAAGAGGGGTACCTCTTTAGAAACAGCGCCCTACGATGTAGAGCACCAGAAGTAAGCCCCACACACAATGGTTCCCCCCCTAAGCTCCTTAGTGACTGACTCAGACATTAATGAATAGCTAAGAATCCACAGACATTTGTAAAAAGAAGCCCAGCATGAAAAACAAAGACCAGAGCAAACAAACAGGAAAAATAGACTTGGAGAAAAAGTCAAGAAGAAAATAACTTTAAGAAGAAAGAAAACATGTAATCTTTGGAGAAAAAGAGGATGCTATAGAAGGAGAAGAAGAAGGAGAAGTAAGAGCCCTTGAAAATTAAATATGTGATAGCCAAAGTTGAGGGGAAAAGTCAATAAAAAGGTTGGAAGATAAAATTGAGAAAGTCTCCCCCCAAAAAAGAGCCAAATAACAAAGAGATAGACTATAGAAGAGGATAAACTAGAAAATTAGAGTCCAACATCCCATTTAAAGGAATTCTAGAAAATGAAAACAGAAAATCAAGAAGGGAAGAAATTTTCAAACAAGTAATTCATGAAAAATATCTTAGAACAAAAGGACATGAGTTTCTAGATTGAAAGGGCCCATCAAGTGCCAGCACAAAGAATATGACCCATATCATGGTAACATTTCAGAACAACAAGGATAAATAGAACTTTATAAAGAGAACAAAAAAGGTTACATGAAAAGAATAAGAATGGCTACTTCTCAGCTGTAATATAGGAAGCTAGAACACAAGGGACAATGCTTACAAAATTCTGATGGGACAAAACATTTTCAGACTAAAATTCTATACCCAGCCAAATTATCAATCAAGCATGAGAACAGAATAAAGAAAAATTTGACCTGAAAAACTCTCAAAAGACTTTTCTCCTATACACTCTTTCTCAGGAAGCTATTTGAAAATGTGCTCCATGAAATGAAGGAGTTAATAAATCAAAAAAGAATGGGAACAGGAAATTGAATCAAACACAGGAGAGAGTCAAAGGGGATTTCCAGAATGATGAAGAAAAGTGCCAGAACCATAGCTTCACACCTGGCTCAGAGAGTAACAAATCTGTTTGGAACAAAAGAATAGGTCAGGAAAGTTACCGCAAAGTTATCTGGTTAATAATCTGATACATTTAACCATATAAATAATCATGTTAAGAAACTATCCATAGAAACAAAGAAATTTAAGCAAATGTGCATGGGGGGAGAGGCAACTATTAACTATAAGAATATAAAAAAGTTTTCAAGAAAAGAATCATAGTTGTAATACACTCTTCAGCTCTCCATTGAACAATATTTACATAGTCATAACAGTATAATCACTGAAATCAGGTTTAACTAATAATTATGGTATAGCTATATTGACAGAGGAGGGATGAGAAGTGGAGGAGAGGGACAGAAGAAAGCTACACCCCATTTAACCTAAGGCAAAACCCATAGATAAGTCTAAAATTGATCACTCAAACCAATGATGTTCACATATGACCTAGAAAAAAAAAATGACAATACATGGTAAAGAAAAAAAAAGAACTAAAAATGATTTTAAGAGTAGGTGGAGTAGAAGACAACTGTTTTTCCTTATAAGTTTTTTGGCATTGTTTAACTTTTAAACTGTGTGTATGTGTTTCTTAAGTGAAAGTAAAAATCAATTTTAAGAATTTGATGGCTGTGGTAAAAGTTGTCGGGTTGCTTTCTGTGAGCAGAAAGAACTGCTGCGTTCTGATGCTGAATTTAATAATTGAGCTACCCTTTGCCTTATGGTGGGGCAAAGTGAACCAGCTCCTTTGAAAAGGGAAACCAGTGACTCCTTCTGATTAGAAAGGGTCCATAAGGGAGGGGCTTTGGGAAGGACCCTGCTGTGCACACCTGCTATGGCCATAATCTCTCTCTTAGTCACTGTTTTGCCAAGTCACCAGGAACAGGAAACTGCTTTCTCTATTATACAGAGCAACAAAGGGGGAATGAAGGGTTCAATAATGAGGACTGATATAACTGTCAACACAGAGAAAGCCTGGGCCTCCCAAAGGCTTTGAATTACAACTTTGATGGCACTGATCAGGGTTCCTGAAGTTGCAACCGGGACATGGAGAAGCCACAGAAGATGCAGGGTGAGTGTTTTTCTCAAAGAAAAAAACCTGGAGTCAGATTCAACAAAGATTCCCAGCTATTGAAGCAGATCATTGGGGGATGGGAGGGGAATAAGAGAGGTGTCTATCCCTTTAACTCTTGCTCTAAATTGCAGGTTGCCTTGTATGTATAGGGATTGTTTAACTGCTTTCCACCTTTAATAGAGAGTTTTCTTTTGGTAGAAAAAACACAAATGGGTGGGTGGGGTGCTATAGTTTATGACTCAGTTAACCACACTTAGGAAAAACTCGTCTGCTTGGATCATACGCTCAAAACCCAGACTCCACCATTCACGTGGATAGCAGCTTTACCTGGGTTCAGCGCTGGCGCCTAGGGGCAGCCATCACCTTACACTGGCCTCGCCAACTTGAACCAATGCCAGGGTGAGAAACAGCTCATCCCTTCTGAGCCCACATATATTTTCAACCTAGACCATCTCACACAGATCTGATCATTTGTATATGTCAGTTTATCACAAATTCTTGTTGAAGCAACACTGGTTTGACTCCGCAGACCAGAGTATGCTATATCCCAGGTGTGGTACTGTAACTATCCCATTAAGAACATTTGAGACAAACAACCTGATTTAAAAATGGGCAAAGCTTGTCTCACTCTGCAGCATGCCCGTGGCCATGCCTCGGATCGTGTACTTTTCTCATTTTCTTGTTTCTTAATAAACCCTTTACTCCCTTGCCAAAAAAGGGGTGGGGGAGCAAAAGACTTGAATAGACATTTGTCCAAAGAACAAATACAAATGGCAAAAAAAAAAACACATGAAGAAATGCTCAACATCACTCATGGTTACGGAAATGCAAATCAAAACTACAATGAGATATCATTTCACACCTACCAGAATGGCCACTTAAAAAGACGGAGAACTACAAGTGTTGGAGAGGATGTGGAAAGATAGGAACACTTCTTCACTGTTGGTGGGAATGCAGAATGGTACAGCCACTGTGGAGGACTGTTTGACAGTTCCTAAAGAAGTTGAATATAGACTTGCCACGTGACCTTGCAATACCACTACTGGGTATATACCCAGAAGAACTGAGCAGTGACATGAACAGACATCTGCACACTGATGTTCATAGTGGTGTTATTCACAATTGCCAAAAGTTGGAAACAACCCAGGTGTCCATCGACAGACAGATGGATAAACAAACGGGTGTAATCACACAATGGAATATTATGTCTCTGTAAGAAGAAATGAAGTCATAAAGCATGTGACAACATGGATGAACCTGGAGGACATTATGTTGAGTGAAGCAAGCCAGACACAAAAGGACAAATACTGTATGATTGCACTACTATGAACTAAATATATTGTGTAACATATTCTATGATTCTATTTATATAAAATGTGGATATAAATCAAATTATAAAGATGAAATTAGATTAGTGGTTTTGTAGGGCTAGGGAAGGCATGCTAACGGGTGTGGAGTTTTTCTTTTTGGAGTAATGAAATAGTTCTAAAATATTTTGTCATGATGAATGCACAACATTGTGATTATACTAAAAGTCATTGATTATACACTTTGGATAGATCACATGGTAGTGAATATATCTCAATAAAACTGCTTAAAATAAATAAATAATTCTGCAAGAATAGCCAGAAATAGTAGCTATGTACAGCAGAGGAGACAGAAAGAGAGATTGAGACGTGAGGAATTTTCTTGTTTGTTTGTCTGTTTTTTTGTTTTTTATTATTATTATTGAAATAATGAAAATACTCTAACAATGATTGAAGTGATGAATGCACAACTATGTGATTATACCAAATACCACTGATGGTACACTTTGGATGAACTGTTTGCTTTGTTAATATGTACCAATGAAATTGTTAAAAAAAAAAAGAACCTTTGAAAGTTTAATAAGCAGTTAATGACCTATGAACTAGAGATTAAGGTCATTCTCTTAGTTTCCTAGCTGTTAAAACAAATACCATACAATGGGTTGGCTTGAACAACAGGAATTTATTGGCTCATGGTTTTGAGGCTAGGAGAAATAAAAAATTTAGGCATGAGCAAGGCAATGCTTCCTCCCTGAAGACTATAGCATTCTGGGGCTGGCTACTGGTCACCCTTGGTCCTTGGCTTTTCCATCACATGGCTGCATCTTCTCCTTTCTCTTTCAGTTCCACTGACTTCCAATTTTTGGCGGCTTCCTGTGGCTTCCTTTCTGTATTAGTCAGCCAAAGGGGTGCTGATGCAAAGTACTAGAAATCTGTTGGCTTTTATAAAGGGTATTGTTTGGGGTAGAAGCTCACAGTCACAAGGCCATAAAGAGTAAGTTACTCCCCTCACCAAAGTCTGTTGCCACATGTTGGAGTAAGATGGTTGCCAACGTTCAGTCTTCCTCTTCCTCTTAAGGCTCCGTGGTCCCAGCTTCTTCCAATCTCAGCTGTAGGCTGGCATAAGGCTCATCTCTCTTCCCAGGGCTCATCCCTTTCCAGGCTCAGCTGCTCTGCTCTCTCCACAACGCCAGCTGTAAACTATCAGGCGAACAGTATACTCTGGTCTGCAGAGTCAAATCAGTGTTGCTTCAACAAGGATTTGTGATAAACTGACATATACAAATGATCAGATCTAGTGTGAGATGGTCTAGGTTGAAAATATATGTGGGCTCCAGCTCTCTCCCTGGAGCTCCAGAATCAAAACTCAGCTCTCTCCTCTGCCATGTCATTTTCTGTTTAAGTGTCTACCCACTGAGGGGGTGGTGACTCAACATCCTACTGATGTGGCCGAATCAAAGCCCTAATCTTAATTTAATCAAGTAAAAGTGAAACCTCTGAATTTAATACAATCAAAGGGTTTCACACCTAGAGGAACAGACCAGTTTACAAACCTAATTGATATTTCTTTTTGGAATTCATCAATAATATCAAACTGCCACACTTTCTGAGTCCAATTTCCTTTGCCTATAAAGACTTTGGCCATAGTGGATTGAGGCCCACCCTCACTCAGTTTGGGCACACCTTAACTAATAACATCTTCTAAGGTCCTGTTGACAAATGAATTCACACCCACAGGACCTGGGGTTGGGACCTGAACATTCCTTTTTGTGGGGGACATGATTCAATTCCCAATAATCATTGTTTCTGAAGAGGTTTTTTACTGGAATTTGTTTGGTTTTCTATTATTTTATTCACTAGGCCCTAAATACATCTCAAAATGAATTGGACTTGACAAAAAAAAAAAGAACAAAAAGATGTACATCAGATATAAATGCAATTAGCAAATGTACCTTCAGTAGAATGAGCAGCAGTAAACTCTCAGACATGTCTAGCATGAATTTCTGTGCCCGGACAGGCCTGAACCCACCATCTCAAGCTGCAGGGCTCTTGGCTCCCTAGACTGTCTGTGAAAGATGGACTCTAGCTACAGAGGCCTGCCCACTAGTCAAGAAACAGTCACTCAGCACAAACAGACATCTGCATACCGATATTCATAGCAACATTTTTCACCATTGCCAAAAGTTGGAAACAACCCAGGTGTCCATCAACAGACAAATGGATAAACAAACTGTGGTCTAGTCACACGATGGAATATTATGCAGCCGTAAGAAGAAATGAAGTCATAAAGCATATGACAACATGGATGAACCTGGAGGACATTATGTTGAGCGAAGCAAGCCAGACACAAAAGGACAAATACTGTATGAATGCGTTACTATGAACCAAATACACTGGGTAACATATTGTTTGATTCAAAAAAAATTTTATACATATCCAGTAAAAAAAAAAAAAAAAAGAAACAGTCACTCAGGTCCTAATGTGGGGACTCCCTGGGGGCTCACAGCAGAGGAGGGTGTTAGCAGCTCAGCCACCCACACCAGCAATTCTTTCAGCAGGTCCCAGCAGACTCGACAGGATTGTGCACGTGTGAGAAAGAAAGGTCCTGCCTTCAACTTCCTCTAGTAGTAACACCCTGACAACACAACTTTCCTTTCTCCTCAGGAGAACAGCTACTACTCGCTTCCTGGTGGTACCAGCTACCATTTATTGGGTGGCTCCCATGTTCTAGGCATTGTGCTGAGTGCCTGCTAAGCCTTATTTCATTCAATCCTGGGGTGGTGGTTTGGACTGTATGTACCCCAGAAAAAACATGTTCTTAAAGCTAATCCATTCCTGTGGGTGTGAACCCACTGTAAGACCTTCTGATGAGACTACTTCAGTTAAAGTGTGACCCACCTCAATCAGAACAGCACTTAATCCTGTTACTGGAGTCCTTTATAAGAGAATGAAGTTCAGACAAAGAAGGGGAAAGAGCCACAGGAAGCAGGAATCTGAAATGGAACCCAGAAGAGAAGGAAGAGACCAGGAGACGCCGCCGTGTGCCTTGCCATGTGGCAGTTGCCAAGCATCACCAGCAGCCAGCTCCAAACGTCACAGTCTTCAGGAGAAAGCATCGCCTTGATGATACCTTGATTTGCACATTTTCTCAGCATCAAACCTATGAGCACATAAATTCCCATTGTTTAAGCATTTGCTTGAGCAATGTAGGCAACTAAAACACCTAGTAACAACCCCACAAGAAGATGGGTAGCATTTTCCAGAGGAAGAAACAGGTGCTTAAAAGTTAAAGAACACACTGAAAATCATGTTGAGCCAGTATTCAAACCTACACTATCTGAAAAGACATCCTGTTTCCTTCCTATTTATTTTTGTACAAATTTTGAGTTGGGTTTCCATCACTTGCAACCAAAAGGGTGCTGGTCAATACAGAAGATACGTGTGACAGTGTTAATGAGCCCTGGGCCAAACAAAACCACCGAGCCAAAAGGAAGGCAGGCGGCCAGGTCTCAGAAGCTTCTTGAGCCAGATGCTTTGGAGCTCCATCCCTTGTTTCTATTGTTCTATTTGTGTTGGTTTTTTGCATCAAATGGTTGGCAGTATGTTGGATTACAGTGATATTTTCTGAGTTGTGAGATCACAGGCAATTTTTTTTTTTAGGCAATTTTTAATTTATTTTAATATTTAGCCTAACTGCTTTTTTTTTTTCAGTTTTTCTGCAAAAATATATATATTTATGAAAATTTTCTAAAAAGGAATGAAGAAAACAAATGAAACCATAATAAACCCCAGAACACTAACTGCTCATCACCACTTAACTGCTGGCAACCCCAGAAAACACTCCAGACCTGGAGCAGGTGAACTCCAGCAGGGCTCCCTCTGATTTTCTCTTCTTCTTTGCCCCAGTTTAAGGGATAGCCTGCTCTACCTCAGGAGAGATATGTAATGGGACTGAAAGCAAAATAACAAGATAAATATTTTCCTTTCTGGCTTTTATTTCTAAAAGCTTAAGCACCAGGCGGGGGGAGAAATTGTGGACAGTGGCAGAGTATGTGGACGAAGCACGAACAGAAAAAAATTTCCTCAAGAAGAAAAAAACTATTCCATAGAAGGTTGGTTGGTAGTCTAAGAACACTAGATTAAGCTTTATGCTAACTCTACACTACATTGTCTAAAAAATTTTAAAACAACTTTCTAGAAATTCATCTATCAAAGAGTATAAAAGTACACATGGAAAGAAATGACAGAAGGAAATATTTGAGCAGCAGTGACAGAAATGCCTGAACAGGCACCCAATCCCGAGAGGTTTAGGACGCTCTTTTTTTTTTTTAAAGATTTATTTATTTTTTTTTATTTATCACCCCCCTTGCTGCTTGTGCTGCTGTGTCCATTCGCTGCGTGTCTTCTCTGTGTCTGCTTATCTCCCCCTTGCTGTGAGGTCTTGCCGCATGAGCCCACGGCACCCGGGAGCTGGGAGCCGGCCTGCCCTCACAAGGAGGGGCGCGGGCGGGGAAGCGAACCCGGGGCCTCTCATATGGTAAACGGGTGCTCTATCCATTGCGCCACACCCGCTTCCTGCCATGAGGTTGCTGCATCAGCCCACTGCACCGCTCAGGCCGGCGTGCCCTCACAAGGAAGCCTCGGGATGCGAACCGGGGCCTCCCATATGGGAAACGGGGCCTCTATCCACTGAGCCACACCCGCTTTCCTAGGACACTCTTGAAGAAAGGAAAAAGCCGTCAGAATCAAGTGTCTGGAGTTACTTCTGCTTTGAAGCCCACTGGAGACACAAAGATTAAGCAAGAAGCGAAGTCCTGTGAAGATAATTTTGGTATTCTGTTTTCTTGAAAACTTCAGGGAATTGCATACTCATATTTTCTCCACATAAATGTCTCTGTCCTGCAACAATAAGGGGGGGATGGGGTTTTTCCTTTTGAAGTAATGAAAACTTTCCAAAATTGAGGTGATGACAGCACAAGTCTGAGATGAAAATGAGAGCCACTGAGTGTACACTTTGAATTGATTGTACAAAGCGTGGGACTGTCTAGCACAGGGAATCCTGTGGTGGAAGAGGGAATGTGGTTAACAAGACAAATAGGAGAATGTTCTCTCATGAACTATAACAAATATATAACACTAATACAGGGGGTTAGTGATCAGGTGGGTTGTTGTAAAATACACCGAATGTAAGATATGGTTAGTAGTAATATTTTGACAATGCTCTTTCATAGTTTGTAACAAATGTTTTACAACAATGCAAGTTGTTGGTGGTGAGGGGACGTATGGGAGCCCTGTATGTTGAAATGCATATTTGTATTATTTTGTATATTCACAATTTTCACTATACACTTATTGTTCTGAATGATATACTTCAATTTTTAAAAATTTTAATGGAAAAATAAAAATCTGTCCTGGTTTCTGCTTCTCAGCTTCCAAATGTTACTCGCCAGGGATCTGTGAGCCGCATACAACACAGAGGGTCCATACAGGTGATTTCACAGTCTGTCCCACTGACCTTTTTCATTCCATCTGGGGATCAGTCAGGTGCACAGGTAAATCACAGCCTCCTATCACGTAAGTGACCAAATGCTCAAACCCAAGAAAGAGTACAGGGTGGGGGGAGGAAGCGGCAAAATCTTACCACCTGATACTTTTTTTTTTTCAGTTTGTTTTAAAGGTTTTTAAAAATAAATAATTTTTTTTATTTTGGAATAGCTTTAGATTAACATAAAAGTTGCAAAGATAATACAGAGAGTTCCATGTACCTCTCACCTAATTTTTCCTAATGAATTACACGGTATGTTTGTCAAAACTAGGAAACCAATATTAGTACGTTATGATTATCTAGACTTTATTCAGATTTCTGTTCTTCCACTGATGCCGTTTTTCTGTTCCAGGACCCAATTCAGGAGATACGACATGGCATTCTGGAGTCATCATTTTTTTTATTTAATTTTTATGAAATGTATACATGTTCACAGGTTTAAAAGTCAAATGGTCATACAAGACTTGCAACAAAGAAAAGCAGCCTTCTTCCCCACCTCCCTCAGCCCCAGTCCCCTTCCCCCAAAGGCAAACAATTTCAGCTTTCCCACTCCTTTCTCCCTTCCTTGCTCTAGTCCAGTCACACTAGCCCCCATCCTGTTCCTCAAACATGCCAGGCCCACTCCCATCTTTGAGCCAGGTCTTTGCTCTGACGCAGGGGCTCTTAACCTACAAAGGGGTTCTACGGACCCCTTTGTCAGTCAGGTGAAAACCACGGACCCCTTACTAATTCCACACTATACTGGGTATTATTTAATAAATATATCACACCCAAACCAACACATCCCCACAAGAATGTTTTTTTGAATTTCAATTCAAGCTCAAGAACCCCTTGTTAAGAACCCCTGCTCTAAAATCTTCTTCCCAGTGAAGTTCACCCTGATCAGCTTTTTTTTTTCCTTTTAGGAGGTACCCAGGATTGAACCCAGGACTTCATACATGGGAAGCAGGCGCTCAACCACTGAGCTGCATCGGCTCCCCAAAGACCACCCTGTTTCAAATTGTAATACACCTCCCCCGTGCACTCCCAAGCTCTCTTCCTCTGTTTTGTTCTTTTCCCCCCTACAGCACCATTTTATGTATGCATATATTTAGTGTTTTGGTTTTTTTTAACCTCCCTTTTCCTACTGGAAGGTAAGTTCTATGGAGCCAGAGACATTGTCACGAGTGAACCACAAACACCTAGTGTTTGGCACGCAGTAGTCACTTAATAAACGTTTGTTGAATAAATGAATGAATGAACGAACATTGAGGGAGAAGGAAGCAGAAAGGAAGGTGCCAGCCACTACTTTCTCCTCCAGCTCTGCAGTCTCCCTCTAGTACCTCCTGCTGACAGAGCATACCAAGGAGCCAGGGTCCAGGGCGAAATGTGGTTTCCTGAGTCCCAGCCCCTGTGCTACAGAGCAGAGATTAGAAGGGTGGGTTTGAAGCCTTCTCTCTCTATGGACCTGTCTTGATTTTACCCCTGAAATTCTTACCCAGAACTATAAAACTCTCGATACAGGTAAATACATGCGAGTGCCTATCAGTTAAAATCTTTTCTTGATATGTCCTTCCCTGCAGTCCTCTGTCTTGCACTGTCATCTGCTTAATTTTCTTTATTCCTATGGCTAGGTCTTCTCACAATCTGTAACAGCCTGTCAACACAATTTTCAGCATAGTCAAATGTGTCCGATGACCTATCCCTTCTTTTCTTTTCCTCCCTCTTGAAGCCCTCTCCTCCTGCTCTGGGATGGATTTTTTCTTCTCAAGGCCTGCTGCACGGGTGTTGTTGAGGAACTTTTCTTTTCCATCCCCCCGGAAATGTCCTTCCCCTCTCTCCTGTGTTGAATCCTTTTTTTCCCAGATCCCAGGCTTTCTCTTTCTTGGCTTAAGCCATCATTTTTGAGGCTCACCTCCTTCAGGATCTTCCTGAGAAATGAGCATTTTGCATGTCTGAATGGGTGCATTCTCTCTCACCTGATGCACAGTTTGTCTGAGGAAGAAAATCTAAGTTGAAAACTGTTTTTTTCAGAATATCTGAGGTATGGCTCCTTTGCCTTCTAACTTCCCAGGTTACTATTGAGAAGTCCTATGCCATTCTGATCCCATTCCGTTATCTATGATCTAGTATTTCTTTGTGTGTTCCTCTCTGAACTTGAGGATCTTCCCGGTTTCCTCCATTTTCCATTTGTTTGTTTGTGTGTTTGGGTCTCTGATGAGCGGGGACTGATTATTCATATGCAAAAGCAAGAAACCAAAAGTCTCAGCTTATTGTCCAACCACATTTAGCCCACTCTCTTGGCCTGCTGGAGTTCACCTGCGCCAGGTCTGAAGTGTTTTCTGGGGTTGCCAGCAGTTAAGTGGTGATGAGCAGTTAGTGCTCTGGGTTTGTTATGGTCATTTGTTTTCTTCATTGCTTTTTAGAAAATTATCATAAATATATATTCATTGTAGAAAAACAAAAAAAAAGCACAGATAGGCTAAATATTAAAATAAATTAAAACTTGTTTGTGATCTCACTACTCAGAAATAATCACCCTAATCCAACATACCGCCAGGCATTTGATGCAATAAATAAACACACACAGAGAAGCAGAAACGAGGGATGGAGCTCCAAACATCATGCACTGTGCATGAGTTCGGCTTATTGATTGGCAGGACGTACCTGGCAATAGGATGATTAGGTGGGGACCCAGCATTTTGTTAATGAATCCTTTCTGCCAGTATTTTCTCTTAGGCTAGTCAGCTTCTCCAGATGGGAGTGATTCAATTTCTTCTTTTAGGTATTTCTTATGATAGTGTACTCGGGAGGGGGTCCCCCTGCTAAGTGTGTGGACTTTTTTTTTTTCCTCTGAATTTATGATTTATTATCTCATAGTCCTTTTAAAAATTTATATGTTTTGAAAGTAAAACAAATGTCTTAAAAATTTTAGTAACAGGTAAAAGTATTGCATATGTAATGATATTAGTTAACACAGCCATCTTTAAGCAATACTTTCAAATTTAATTCCTGTTCATAAGACAATAAAAAGGCTAGGAAAGAAACAAATTTTCAATATCTGTAATGAGATGCTTTAAAGCATGAAACAAATGCAGATTTTCTTTTCCCTGGAATATAAATAGGATTCTAGGCTTACTCTGAATAAGAGTTTAAGTGACATTTTTTCAAAGTTCTAAAAAGAAAACATATTCTTCTTACATATCTTCTGCAACATTGCTTTATATATATGGTTTTCAATATCAGAAGGTTGTAAACTTTGCATTAGCACTATAATCCACAATAGAAATTTTGTAAGCATTTGAAATAGAATGAAATATTAATTCTAGTCTGCTATCACTGGGTTGTATCATACATTGTTTAACATACCCTACATGTTAAACAAAAAGATTGATCCTTCTAAATATGCCAAATATTTGCAAAGAAGAGGGTTTAAATAAGAAGTAAACACCAAGGCCTGCCCATGATTAAGCTAGTTCCTGAAAAAGCATAAACAGATTACAATAGGCAACATGGTTTTCATTTCTTAAGTTCAATGTAAATTACATACATTCAGTTTTCACTCTTGAACACAAGTGGTTTATACTGTATGAGGGCTGCTAGCCACAAAAGACAGCAACATAAAATAAGAATGACCTTATCCAACCTCTGTATTGTTTTTGTAGTAATGTGTGTAAAATCCAACCACTGCTTGGGTAACCTTAGGGAAAACAAGCTTAAGAGATGAAAACATTTACACTCTTTAAAGTATACTGTTACCTTATAAAAGTGTGAGGTTCAACATTTGTTTTCCTAAAAACACAGCACTAAGCAGAGTTTCTATTACAGTCCGATGTGTCTAAAATGTATACAGAAACCTTAAGACTGTAACACACCAAGGAGTTCTTTTAATTATGCACATTCAAATGACAGTGTTATAATTCAAATTAAACAAAAATATCTTGATAAAACAAGAAATGGGAGGAATAAAAATCGATTTCTAAACCAAATGTGTACTCCCTCACACTGGAATGAATCACTGGGAAATATAGAAATGGAGAAGATATGCTCCATGTGATAATTGCATATTAGACTTTAAAAAGAAGAGTCATAGCAGTGTGTGAACTTTTAATCACTCTTTTCAATACGGTGCTTCAGCTCTGCTCTAGGCTGAGTCTCCAACTCCAAAGCCTCTTCAGTTCAGCCTCTGCAGAGAATATACTGGCTCCAGTCTGGAGCCAAGAGTGGACAGTCACCTGGCTGTGTGGGGAAGGGGAGGACATATGGAAGGGGAGGGGATACGGAAGTCTTAGAGACTCTCACACATACTCTCATTCAGTCCACTTGTTTGGGGTCTCACCCTGAGCTATTTCCTGGCTCAATCACTGGGCGACTTTGAGCATATGATTAAGGAGCCTGAATTTCTGTCCTTGAACTCTGAGGGGCTTTGAGATGCAAATGGTCTCTAGGGCCCTCCAGCCTTGGCCTTCTGGGGTCTGTGAACTGTCACAAGACAGAGCTGCCCACCTAGTGAATAACACAGGAAGATAGGGGAGGGCAAGGAGGGTGAGGTGATAATGAGGTGGAGTAAAAGGGAGACTTCAAAGAAAAGGTGGGACTTGAGGAGGAATAGAACAGGTAGGAGAAAGAAGGGAGGAAGTGCCTCCTGCCATGATACAGCATGAAGGTTTATGCGGGGACAGGACTGTCACAGCATGTTTGGGGCCCAGTAAGTGGACAGAGGATTCTATAGGATGATGCGGCTGGAGAGTAAACTCAGGCCAGATGGTAGAGAATTTCGAGTCTCTTCTCTATCGTTGGATCTGATTGTTAAAATCATCTGGGGAGCTTTTAGAAATGCCAAGGATCCCATCCTATATCTCATAAATCAGAATATCAAAGGGTGGAGTTCAGCACCACATATATTTGTTTAAGCTTCCCACATGATTCCAACAAATAGGCAAGTTTTGGAACCATTTCCTTAGGCAGTGGAGAACCATGGATGGCTTTTAATCAGGAAACATGATGAAAGTGGGAATCTCAGAAAAAGAAAAAAAGAAGGGACTGTGCCTACAATCTTTTTGGAAACACATTCCTGGATTCAGGTTCATCTTCTTCACTTTCTCATGAGGAATGCTTGCCCAAAGCCACTCTCCTGGGAGGAATGGAAGCAGCACTCTCAGAGGGATACTAGAGCTTCCAAGACTGTATAAGATGCTCCTCTACCTAAGGGGCAAATGGGTGGTAGATTTTCTGGGTCATTGGCCAGTTTGTTCCCAGAACCTACCTGAGTAACCAAAGAACCAGCTCTAGGGATTGGCCGGTGCTGGACAGAAAAGATGCTATCCTCAGTGGGAAACACTGCCTATCTCCCCTACCTGAGTTTACCAACTAAGTGCAAAGCCCCAGAGGAGAGGGGAGGGTCCTTTCTGTGGAGCCACTGACAGTGCTAGTGGTTCATCCAGAGCTGCAGGAGGTGAAACAACCTTCAAGAAAGATGAACCCTGGTTCTGTCATCTTATGGCTTGGCCTGTCCTGAAATAACTATCCTCCTCAGCTAAACAAAGAATCTCCAAGAACCCCATATATCAACGTCAATGGCATGATAGCTGACATCCCTTTTGGGACCAGGGACTGGCAAATCTATCACAGAGCTCATTCTTGGCCTCTTTCACTTTCCTGGTGAGCCTAGGCAATGGCCAGCCATTCAGTGCTGCCCTTGCTAACAACCTTGGCCCCCTTGGCCTCTTTATCTGCCAATGCTCCCAACACCAACCCTCACTCGAGGTCACCCACCATCTGCTCTCCCCAGGGCTGCCAAGCTTCGCTAGAGAAAGCATCACAACTATAGCACAGGGCCCACTAAGTATTCATTCTCCCCAACCACAGCTGGGCCCTCCCAGCTCCTACAGCTATCCATCTGGAGTTGGCTTCCTGTTGCTTTGCTCCCAGCCTTTGCAAAGAATGTCCTGGGCTCCACAAGTCTCCAGCTCCTTCCCCATGCCTCTCATTTTCTGCCAAGGATGTCACTTTCATTTTCCTGAGAAGTAGGAAGTCTTTTGGCCTGCACTCCCTGGACTTTCTCTCCAATAGATTTTTTTTTTCTCTGTCCTCGCCCATTCTCTCCTGGGATCCTCCTATTTCAGAGGAAAAGATGATGTTTTTATTTCCTCCTCTAGGCAAACCTATGACTGCTCTGATTCCCTCTCTCATTGCAACATCAATTATCTCATTAATTTTAAAAATTTTTTTAACTTTATTATAGAACATTTAAAATACATACTAAAGATCCCATTTACTTTTTGTATCTTCAAACTTGCCTGACTTTTTTTTTTTTTTTGCCTGCAAGCAGGTGTCCTCCAGGCTTAGAAATAAAAAATTTTAAAAATCTATCTTAATCTTGCTACTCCTTTGAACTTTCCTAATTTTTCTATTTTTTAATGACTAAATGTTTCCAAAGAATTATCTTCCCTTCCTCCTATTGTTTCTTAACCCCCAACAGTCTATAATCTCTATACTACTCTATTGAAAACCCTCTTTCTTCTTATTAACCTTTGTTATTTTGAAATAATTTCAGACATACAAAAAGGTTGCAAAAATTTTAAGAAGAGTTCCCATATACCTTTCACTCAGCTTCTCCAAATGTTAGCATCTTACATAACCATAGTACATTTATCAGAAACAGAAGTTTAACATTGATACGATACTATTAACTATAGACTGTTTTTAGAATTTCACCAATTGTCTCACCACTCTCTAATATGTAAGGCCATCTTTTTTTTTTTTTTTTTTTCTTTTTTTGTAAAACCTAACAATATATTGTTTAGGGATAAATATACTTGTGGAAAACAAAGAAAAGCAAGAGTATGATGAATGCAAAATTCAGGGTAATGGTTATTTCTGGAAGGGTTAGGGAAGGGGGTGTCACTGGGGTAAGCCACAAAGGCGGGGCTTCAAAGATACTTAAAGCCACCTGTTTTCAGCTGCTAAAGGGTGACAAGGCAATATACCAGAAATGGGTTGCCTTTTACAATGGGGATTTATAAGTTTAAAAGCTTACAGTTTCAAGACAGAAAAATGTCCAAATCACGGCTTCATCAGAGACGCTTTCACCCTGAGCTACAGCGGCAGCATCGGCCAGTCTCTGCCTCCCCCACGGGGCTGGGCCTTCTCTCTCTAAGCTTCCAGGGGCCTCTCTCCGTGCCTCTGTGCTCCATCAATTCCAGCCTCTGGTCTCTGGGACCCTCCCTCTCAGCCTCTGGGGGTTTCTCTGTGAGTTCCTGTATGTCTCTGCCTCCTTTCTTTGTATTACACCAGTTTATAAAGAATTCAAGTAAAAGGATTAAGTTCCACCCTGGGTCATGACCTGCTCAAGTGATCTAGCCAAAGCAAGAGCCCTTAACTGAATCTAATCAAAAGGTCCCTTCTATGATAAGCTTTACATCCACAGGAATGATAAGAACATAATTTTCTGGGGTCCACAAAAGACAAACTACCATACTATCTTTTTGAAAAAGTTTTTTTACTAAAGTCATCTTAATTTTTTTTTTTTTTACTTCTCAAATTCTGAATATAAAAGTAAGGAGTGATGGGTAGAAAATCTAGAAAATATGTAACAATAAAGAAGAAAATAAATAGCATCCACAGTCCATCATCCAGAGATAATTATGTTAATATTTATATTCATTTCCTTCTGACCCTAATAACCAAGGTGCCTCTTGGCCCACCTCAGCATAGAAGCACATTTGGAAGAATCACCACTGAATATAACAAGCCTCTCACTCCAACCACTAATTTAGAGGACATATAAGGGATAGAAGAACATGTTAAATGATACCACTGTGAGGATATCATCAGCCAGACTATGGATTTCTTCAGCAAAAAAAATTCAAGGAACAATAAAAGAGATTAAAGGGGAGCCTGTAATTTAAAAGAAATTCATGAGATATAGTAAGCAATTGCAATGTGTGGACTTTGTGTGGACACCAGTTTGAATAAACTGTAAAAAAAATTATAAGATGATCAAGAAACTGTGAATGCCGAATATTTGGTAATACTGAGTGATTATTGTTAATTTTTAAGTGTGATAATGGTACTATGTTTAAAAAACAATTATTTTAGATATATATTGAAGTAGTTAGTTATAGATGAAATGACATGATATCTGCCTCACAGTAGTGGAGGAGGATAAGGTGGGAGTATAGGTAAAAAAAGATTGGCCATGCACTAGTAATTGCTGAAGCTGAGTGATGGGTGAATCAGATACATTAAACTATTTTCTCTACTTGTGTATCTGTCTTGAAATTTTCCATAACAAAATATATTTTTAAAAAGGAATCACCTAGGAACAACCAGCAAGATGGTGGCAGAGTAAAGAGCTCCTAGAATCAGCTCCTGCTACAGGGCAGTTGGTGATCACCCAGAGCTATCTAGAGCACCTGTTTGGGGGCTCCAGGAGACCAGAAGAGCATCCTGCAACATCCTTGAAAGAATGGAAGGAGGAGGCTGCCCATCTGCAGAGAAGATTCGTAAGGAGAGCCCTCCACGCCCTGGAAGCCGGTGCCCATCCTCCACTGGAGGCACAAGCCACCTGGGGAGCTATTCCAAGGCTGGAATTGAAAGCTCCACTTCCCAAAAATGGGGGAGGAAGAGACAGTTGGGCACCAACTTCAGCTACTGATTAGTAAACTCGGCAGGCTAAAGTATAATCCTAAGAACAGCTGAAGTTTGAACCTGTCCAAGTCAGAAGCAGGCCAGTAGCCATCATCTTAACTCCACGCCTGACATGAGGGGAAGCAGGGCTGACTGAAAATCACAGCACTGGTAGGGACTGGCTACTTTCCATCTAGATCAGATTGCAGCTCTAGCCTAAGCCCTAGGCCCACCTCGGGCAGGGAGGAAGCTGGAGGGAGCTGTGCCTGCCTCTCCGGGAAATTATAGGCCACTCCTAGGAGGCCAGTGATCATCCAAGCCACCCCAGGAGCTATTCTGTGGCAGGAATTGGAAGCTCCATTTCCCAAAAACAGGTAAGCAAGAGACAGTTGGCCACCGATTTCAGCTATGATTAGTAAATTTGGCTGGCTAAAGTATAACCCTAAGAGCAGCTAAAGTCAGAAAGAGGCCAGTAGCTGCCATTTTTACTCCACCCCCAACATGAGGGGAAGCCCGGCTGACTGAAAATCACAGTGACAGTAGAGACTCGTTTCTTTCACCCAGATTGGCCTGCAGCCGAAGCCTACGCTTCAGCCCCACCTCTAGCTGGGAGGAAGCTGGCGGGCCCTGCACCAGCCTATCCAGGTAACTGCAGGTACATTTGGCTGGCACAGACTGAATAATGGGAAGTTTATCGGGGCAAATGCGGTCATCTTGGACCTGCACTGCATAGATTGCTGCCCATACCTGCAGCTCCATCGCCGCCCCAGGCAGGGGAGAAAGGGGCGTGAAGCTTCATCAGTCTCTCTGGGCAACTACAGTCTAGGCCTGCATGAGTTGGATTATTCCACACAGCTGTGGCTCTGTCTCTACCCCTGGCAAAGGAGTCAGTTGGGAGAAGCTTCATCGGTCCTTGGGGCAATGAGGGCAGCTTGAGCCTCCACAGTTTATAGCACCAACTACATCCTTGGCTCCTACTACACAACCAGCAAGGGAGAAAGGGCAGGAAGCCCTAAACTAAAGAGAAAAACTGCACCCAGAATAAATACTCTAGTAAGCCAGATGCCAAGACACCAACAAAAAATTACAATCCACACCAAGAAACAGGAAGATATGGCCCAGTTAAAGGAACAAGATAAGCCTCCAGATGACATGTGTTGAGACAACTAATCACAGATGTCCAAACAAATCTCCTTAATAAATTCAATGAGATGGCTAAAGAAATTAAGGCTATTAAGAAGGCATTGGATGAGCACAAAGAAGAATTTGAAAGCATACATAGAAATATAGCAGATCTTATAGGAATGAAACGTTCAATAAATGAAATTAAAAATACACTGGGGAGGGGACGGATGTGGCTCATATGGTTGGGCGTCCATCTCCCATATGGATGGACCCGGGTTCGATCCCCGGGACCTCCCAGTAAAAAAAAATATTAATAATACACTGGGAATTCCAGGAAGATGGAGGACTAGTAAGACACGGGAATCTCTTCTCCAGAAAAATAGCTAGAGAACAGGCTGAAACAGCCCCAAAAAGATCTTCTAGGGTTTTGGACAGCAGGTGAAGGCTGCACACCACCCAGAGGAGAGAGGGACAACAAAACCATGAGTTGGAACCCAGCAGCAACTGCTGCTGCCGGCACCTTCCCCCACACTAAAGACTCTTTAGAATTCTCGGGCCTCTGGGCCTGCGACTACAGACAAAGGGGGCTCCAGAGACCTACCGCCCCAGAAAAGGGGAGAGAGGGGGAAACAACCTAAGGCTGACTCAGGTTCTGACCTGCAAATTTGGGCTAGAGTGCCCCACAGGCCCTTCCAGGCTAGGTGGGATCACACAGTGGTTTGCCCTGAGAGCCGGGGAAGGACTGGAGAAATCCGACCCTCGCAATCTCCCTCTCTTCTAGCCTGGACTAATTGTTGAGGACTCCACAGGAGAGGGGAGAGAGAGCCTGGGGCTGACTAGGCTTTTGACTTGCAGGTTTGGTCTGCAGTGTCCCAAAAGCCCTTCCAGGCCAGGTGGGGCTGCGCCATTATTTGCCTTGGAGCCTGCAAGGGCCTAAAGACATACAAACCTCCCAATCTCCTACTCTACTAACAGGGACTGATTGTTAAGGACTCAGAGGGGAGTGGAAATATTTCCTCTCTGGGAAAAAGGAGGGGGCTGCCAGAGAACACGGGAGAACTGTCTCAGAAAGTTTGAATTACAAGGCTCTTAGCCCCCAGACAGGAAGATCTATCACATTGATCTGGTCTGTGTCACAACAAATACACTCCGACCAGGCATTGAATTGAGAGCTGCCAAGGAGCGCCATCTCCTGGCAGACCAATGAAGTGCACATAAGAAAATTAAAAATAAGTAGGAGAGGATTTTCCTGGCCTCTATAGCTTCCCTGCCAAAGGCCCTAGGAAGAGACTCTACAAACAATTACTGAGTCCAGTGCCCAGTTTTGAGCAACCAGCAGGACAATCCTAACAATCCAGGTCGAGCCAAAAATCAAAGAGTTGTGGTAACTCACAGCCTCCTGCCACTGAATCCCTATAAAAGAGAAAGAGATTGAGCATCTGAGTAAACTACATCCTAACCAGATGCCTAAACACCAGCAAAAAATTACGAGCCATACTAAGAAAATAGAAGACATGGCTCAAGAAAAGGAATACATCAAAGTCCCAGAAGAGATGCAGAATTTGAGAGGACTAATCAGTGAGATGAGCACAAATTTCCAAAATCAAATTAATGATTTGAAAGACAATATAGTTAGAGATAAATGACATCAAGAAGACATTGAGCGAATGCAAAGAAGAATTTGAAATCCTGAACAGAAAAATAATGGAGTTTATGGGAATGAAAGACACAATAGGTGAGGTCAGAAACACATTTGAGGCATACAACAGCAGACTCAAAATGATAGAAGAAAGAATAAGTGATACTGAAGATAGAGCAGCTAAAATTGAAGAGAGAAAAGAACAGAGAGAGAAAAGAATGGAAAAAATTGAGCAGGGCCTCAAAGAGTTGAATGACAACACAAAACGCAACAACATACGTGTCATGGGAGTTCCAGAAGGGGAAGAGAAGGGAAAAGGGGCAGAAAGAGTATTTGAGGAAATAATAGCTGAAAATTTCCCAACTCTCATGAAAGAAATGAACTTACATGTCCAAGAAGCACACCATACCCCAATCAGAATAAATCCAAATACACCTACGCCAAGACACATACTACTCAGAATGTCAAATGTCAAAGATAAAGAGAAAATTCTC
>JAQZBX010041823.1:7154-22316 GCA_029593785.1 Cabassous unicinctus | reverse complement strand
CGCTTCCTGTTGTGAGGGCTTGCTGCATCAGCCCACTAGGCTGCGCGGGCTGGCCTGCCCTCACAAGGAGGCCCCGGGAAGCGAACCCGGGGCCTCCCATATGGTAAATGGGGGCTCTATCGACTGAGCCACTCCCGCTTCCACCATTATACATTTTGTCAAAACCTATAAAATTATGTGGAGCAAAGTGTAAACTATAATAGAAACTATAGTTCATGGTTGGTAGCAATGCTTCAATATGTGTTCATCAATTTTAACAAATGTACCACACTAACGAAAGATGTTGTTAATGTGGGGAAAGTGTGGCAGGAGGACGGGGTCGAGTATATAGTAAACCCCTATATTTTTCATGTAACATTAATGTAATCTAAAGCACCTTAAAAAAAAAAAACAATAATAATAAAAAGTAAAGTCTGCCAATATCCAGATGGTTGTAGGGACAGGGCAAATTTTGTAACTGAGAATATTTCCTTGTTAAATCTTTATTTTTTAGGAAATGCAGGGATTTTAGTCCAACTACATTATAAATTAGGTAAATAAACTCTGGCCACATGCATGTTTGTGCACTAATTTCCTCATGAACCCATCTTACTCTTCTACATTTGTTTTACTCTTGTCCAGAATGATTTTTTTAATTTGTATTTTTTTTATTCCATCATATATGTTTGTACAGCTGCAAGATTTTTTAGTTGTCTAGATTCATGAGCAACGTAAATTAGCTAAATGTTGGACATTGACCAATCCCCTAAAGGATTTTGCAGTTCAATTATTGGTTTTGTTTTGGGTTTTTTGTTGTTTTTTTTTAAAGTCAATAAGCAAGAGAAGAAAAGAAGTTAAAAGCCAAAAGGTCAATCTAGCATGGTTTTCATTTTTCAGCTGATTATTGTGCCATTAAATAACAAAAAAACCTATAGCTCTGGCAGTGACTTATGAAAGAAAATGGTTTTACTTATTAAATTAAATAGGATCTTACAATAGCTTTGCTATAGTACAGAGAGAAAGAACTGCAGAGAGTTAAGAAAAGTCTATAAAGGTTTTCACTAGACTACTCTGTCTCTCATCCTCCATTAATATCTTGATTCTCTCATTTTAATGAGTTTAACAGGAAACCAACAATTCCTTAAAAAGCTGAGATTTTCATCTTAGCCCTATCACTTTCTGAATTCTCTTAACCACTTGGACCATACAATTTTGTACACATGGGAATATCCCCAAGTCATAGAGGTTGAAATTTTGACCTCAACCTCTTACTTCACAGAAGATATACCACTGCACCTGGTCTACAAATTAATGTTTTTAAAGCCCCTGCCCCATGCTCCCCCCCCCCAAACACATTAACTTTTAAAATTGTGACTGAGTCATTTCTCCAGGACTTTTTCAGAAAAAATGCTGATCCTAACATATTTGCTTTAAAAAATCTGGATATGATTTCCATAACATTTCCAGGGCAAAATGCCAAATGCTATTAAAGATGGTGTAAATGACCAAGCAAGTTTAAAGCAAATGTTATCAGCTATAAAAGTCACTGACTGAAAAAAATTTCACGATTAACCCTTGCATTTCCTCGGCCATGGAGTTATCCAGATCAGCTCCTTTAATAAATCTGCTTCTCCTTTGATTTAAAAAGTCATTACAATGTAATGTGAAAGGAGAGAAGATTGTTACTACCCTTAACATGTTGAGAGGACCTAGTGACATGTAGAGGCACTGCCACCCACTGTGAATTCTAACCAGGAGTTGAGTGATCTTCTGTTTTAAGATTTAGGTGGTAGGTATACTTTGTGAAAATATACCAAACTATTCAATTATGCTTTGTATACTTTTTGATATGTGAATTATAAACCAATAAAAAGCTTTAAAATTTTTTAACTTATTTTCTATTAAGCAATATTTGATATGAGGTTCAGCAGTAACTTTATTCCTCCAACACATTTAGCTTTACCAAGACATAGTATCTTCAAGGATTTTTCATCCATTTAATTTAATAGGTGTTAAAATAAGCTAGAGCTATGAGTGTTTAATGCACATATCAGTTTGAAAGCTATACTAAATCCTATATGTTTTGAAATACAAATGAAATTTATTAAAAGAAGTAATGATTTAAGCATGTTGTTTCTCTTCCTCTCTATTTTCTATCTTTAAATTATTCACTGCTTAGTAGAACACAGAAGAGAAAGGAATGGACATTGCATGTGACCCAAGGATTTCTGGCCAACCAGAATGCTACCTACCCTGGGAGGAAGCAAGCCTTCAACCTTCTATAACTATGAGACAATACATTCCTCTTGTTAAGCCAACCCATTGTGTGGTATTTGCTGTAGCAGCTGGGAAACTAAGACAAGAGGTAAAGCATATCTCCCAAAGAGAAACTTGGTGATTATCAACAGAATTTAGCAATCTATTCTAATGCTCACTCATTAGTATGACACTTGAGAAGTATTCATAAATAAAATCTTGACACCTATATAGGAGTAATTAATAATGGTTTCGTATTTGAATGTCTAATCAGTTACTCTAAGTTTTCCCTTTCTCCTACTGTGAATGTTGCACCAAAGAACTTCCCTCTTGCTTTGTTCTCTTCTGTTCTAGAAAGAACATGACAGGGCTAATCAATTCTTACCATAACATTCACTCATTTTCAGTTTGATTTATGAGATTTTACCTACTGGGCCACCTGTTATATCATCCCACATGCTTCTCTTGAAACTCATGGGTTACGAGATTCACTAGATATCAGTATGAAATGACAATATATTTATTATTCTATTCAAGGAATTTGGTCTGCATGGAATTTAGGTCTATTTATAGGAGGTATACATAAAAAATGGCAATGTAATCAGCTGAAGTGTGTGTGTTTGTATGTGTGTGTGCATAACAACAACAACAAAAACATACCTATAAAGCCTTTTGTGGCTATAAAGCACTTTTACATATATTATCTAATTTGGTCATTACAATCACCATCTCATAATATAAGGGAACACTAATTTTGTTTTTAAATAATACACATTTACTCTCTTACAGGTCTGGAGAACAGAAGTCTGAAATCAGTTTCACTGGCTTTAAGTCAAGGTGTCAACAGGACTGGTTCCCCCTGGAAAGAGGACAGTGATTATCCTATCAACTCCATGGGAAAGAATCTTTTCAGGAATTGATATTAAAAGAAAGTACCATGGGATGCATTGCTAATAGTACAAAGCCAAGAACAATGGCCATGTCAAAATCATTTTTAAGTTAAAAATGAATAAAAATACTGAGAAGCCTGTCTTAAACAATTCAAATTTATATTTTATCTGATTTTTTAACCTAGCAAATACAATGGAATAAAAGGCTCAAGTTGAACAGCTAGTTGGGTTCCCAGAAAAATCTTTCTCAATTAGAAGTGATATTTTTTCTCTTCCTTAAGGGGTATAATTAAGAACCTATATTAATGGAGAGGTAATGAAGTAGTGTGGTAGATTAAATTACATATCCCTTCAAAAGGCATGTCCGTAATCTTAATTCACATTCCTGCGCATGTGGACCCATTATAAATAGGATGCTTGAAGACGCTATTTTTAGTTATGTTGTGGCCAGCTGAATCAGGGTGGGTCTTAATCCACATTACTCGAGGCTTTATAAAAAGTAGAAACCAGAATCCAGAAGTCAGGAGAGGCCACAGGGAGCCAAAAGCCAAAGTCAGCAGAAGCATGAAAAGCAGACACAAAGAGGAAGAGTTAGGATGGGGGCCAGAGAGGCAAGCCAAGGAAGCCCAAGGACAGTGGCAAGCCAGCCCCAGAATTCTACAGCTCTGGGGAAGAAAGCATGGTCTTGCCAATGCTTTGATTTTAGACTTCTAGTCTCAGAAACTACGAGACAATAAATTCCCATTGTTTAAGCCAACCCATTGTGTGGTATTTGTCATTGCAACTTGGCAGACTAAGACAGATAGTTACCAACACATGAACTTGCAGATTTCAAGTATTAATGGACTAAATTAAAGGTCATAACTTTGACAACACAAAGTGCCTTTCATATACGTGATTAATAACAACAGAGGCTATGTGAAACTTATTTTTTTTACTAGCTTCCCCGTGTTAGATTGTGATATCCATACCACAAACATGATAGATATTCTTAATCAGTAGTACTAGACTTCTCATTAGATACTCATTAAACTTCTGCACTTTAGAATAACCTTGAGAAGTGCATTAGCCACTAATGAGTATATTCTTCTAATGTATAACTCTTATTAATGATAATGGAATTTATATGCATGCAGTAAGCAAAGGTAGTATAGATAAGCTGTAAAATTATAACAATTGGAATTTCAAATCTCAATACGAAAATAAGATTTATTTGTTGATTCATTAGCAAAATAATATTCTGTACATAATGCCATATACATGATAAAATTAGTTGAAAACAAAATCCTTTAGACATTTAAAAACACCTAAACATTTAGCAATAAAGAGTTACAATAGGATGGGAATATGGAATGGGGAGCTAAGGCTTAATGTACAGAGTTTTTATTTGAAATCATGGAAATGTTTGGTAATGGATGGTGATGATGGTAGCACAATATTGTGAATGGAATCAATAGCACTGAAATATATATCTGAACATGGATAATAGGAGAAATGTTAGGTTCTATATATGGTACTAGAATTTTTTAAAAACTTTAAGTGCATGGAACTGCATAACACAAACAATGAAACCTAAGCTAAACCATGGTTATAGTTAATAGTACAATGATTAAAATGTGCTTTCATCAAATGGACCACACCAATACAAGGGGTTAATAATAAGGTGCTATATGGGAATCCTATATTTTATGGATGATTGTTCTATAAACCCACAACTTCTCTAATAAAAGAGTTAAGATAATTTTTAATGCCATGTAACTGAATTATTTGATTAAATAAGTATCCAAACTATTTTTCAGGTTAATCTGCAATTGAGATTTTTAAAGTTTCTGATGGACCTACTCAAGAATTTTATTCTCTTCCAGGAATTTCTTTTTCTTGGTTATATAAATTGTGCTAATATACTTGAATTCTATTTCTCCTTGAGTCCTTTTTGGAGATGTGGAAAATAAAGCCACCAGGTTGAAATAGTAGAAACTCAGATCTGATGGCACTGAGGAAATGATCTGTCTACCAAATAGTAATTCTTCTTGTGCGCTGCTAGCACTGGGAAGCACGGTAATGTAAAAAGTAACCCATTCTAATTGTTAAAACATTCTTTATTTATAATTAGATGAAATATACTCTGTGGGTAATTTCTGCCCCAAAGTCCTAGCTTTGAAAGCTTAATAAAAGAAGTTTAATTCTCTTCCACAGAACAGACTTCAAATACACAGTGACTTGTTTCTGTGCTGATATCTCTTCCACTGAACATTCAAAGCCTTTTCAATCATTGCTTATATAAGATAAGGTTCATTACCCACTGACCTTTCTGGACAGACGTCAGAGAGAGGCTCTCCTGCTTCAATCAGGCACCTAGAATTAATCACAATTCTCCTGGTGTGGGCTTAGTAATGCTGAGTGCAGGGAGCTTATTATCTTCTGTGAACTGGATACCATTCTTCTCTATATGAATGTAGCCTAGGATTGCATTACACCTTTTGTTGGCCTTATCACCTTGGAAAACCCTCCATATCCATGGATATATTACCAGGAGGAAATTGAGAGGAACTTTTAATGGACCATCTAATCTGTCCTACTGATCCCTTGATCAAATAGAGGAAGTGCTTTTATAGCAGGCTATCCAGAAAACTATATAAATGGATCATTAAAAACACGAGTTTTTGAGCCCCTTAAAAAAGAAAAAAGAATTGTTCCAACATCCCTTCATTCATTCTTGTACTCATGAATTCAGTATTTTGTATTGAGCCACAGCTATATGTCTGTCCGGGACAGAAAGATAAAGTACAGACTCCTGATTCTCCTTAATTCCCAGGTTTATCAGACAAGCAAATCAGCAATATAATACTGTGAGCCAGGTACTAAGATAAAGGTTTGTAATGGTGATGTGATAGCACCAGTGAAGAGCAGCCAACTCAGTCCATGGCAGAAAATTCCATTCTGAGTTGGAAAAGTGAGGGTATTCCTGGCTCCTTCAAAGCAGAAATGATGCCCTATAGTACCCTATCTTGAGTGCCTACACCAGTGCCTTGGTGCTAAAAACTAAATTAATGAAAATAAAAAATAACACAAATTTTAAACTTAGATGAGTTAATTGATGGATAGGTTGATTCATGAATTAATTTGAAATAAAAAGTATTTCAGCCATGTGCCAGCCATAGAGATACGAGTTTAACATATTCAGAGGTTAAGCATCTTGGTTAACCTACATTTTGTGTTTGTGGAGGAAGAACAGGAAATTGGACTAAAGGAGTATGTAAGGTAGAAAGGAATGTGGAGGGGTGGCCAGATGCAGAAGGACCAGCTAGTGCTGCTATTGAAAAATTCCAGGAGAAAGAGAGAGAGAGAGAGAGAGAGGAGAGAAGGAAGGTGGGGACAGATTTGAAAGAAAGCTAGAACCAAATAGATGTCACAGGTAAGCTTGGGCAATTGTATAAAAGATGACTGTGTTTAGTAATAGTTTTGAAAGTGGAGAAGATGATGAATCCAGTTTGATTTGGGGCATTCGCAAGAGATCCTCATGAGCCATTGGGCACCTAGCTCAGTGAATTAAGAGAGTAGTCTAAATATACATTTGGAGGTCATCAGTGGGCAAAAGTTTTGGCTGAAGCTGATGATGTGGATAATGTTGCCCAGGAAAATCGCACACTGTAAATAGAAAAATGCTGAATAAGTTTCGAAGAAAATAAGTATCATATTTTTTTAAATAACATAAGTATTTTAAGGAGCAGCCTAAGGAAAAGGAGCCTGAAATCCAGACTTCAAAAAGAAACTAGAGAGGTGTCATCTATAAAATGGTAGTGATTGAATATATTTATATGCTGAGGAACAAAGGCAAGCTGAGCAAAAGTTGAAAATGTAGGAAGGACAGTAAAATGAATGGATCAAGGCCTCTTTCATCTATCTCTTTCTCAAAAGCTCTACTATCTCACAGACTCTAATTATAAAATGTAAACTTTATTCCCAAAGAATACACTTTTTAAAGAAATCAACTAAAAGAATATTTTCTTAACTACTAATCACTTTTCCTATGATGTCTCTTTCAAATTCAGGATCTCCATTCTGCTACCTCTTTATACTAAAATTTCTCTATAAAACCTTCTGGAAAAACTGAAGTAGAAGAGAAGGCTAGGTCCAGGTATGGGGGTTTGATATGGAGTTTGGATTTTACTTTTCTGTAAAGTAGGACGCTCTGAACCATTAATGCTCTTCCCTTCCAGACTGTAGTGTCCAGCTTTTACCAATAGGTGTTGATGTCTAACGAGACATTTTTTCTTAAATCCTCAGTTATACAGAACCCCAGCAAAGTGGATCATTCTGGGTAGTTTATGGATTGCCACTTTAAACAACCAACCAGGGCTCCTTCCTCCCCAATGTCATTTTTAATAGATTTTTTCCCAAAGCCTGTTTACAAATATTTCTTATTTAGAGCTGTTTCTTATTATGTTTTATTAATCAATAATAGCAAAGGAATCCCCTCATCTTTTTCCCACCAAATTTGCTAGGGTCTCCTTTTCTAGCCTATTCTCTGCCTGCCTTCCTTCTTCATACTCTGGATATACTGTCCCAGATTGAATCAAAATCTACCCCTCTTGTTTTTCTGGACCCCATCTTCAGTCACTTCCCAAAGACTTTGCTCAGATATCATCTCATCTTCCCTCCTCTCTGCATGTTTACTTCCTCCAGCTCTGTTAGTAACAAGCATTGTATTAACAAGTAAATACAATGATCTTGCCCACCCAAGTTCTATGGTCCCCTTCACAATGTAACCTAAAGTAAGTAATGACTCTTCACTACTTTCTCACCTCCCATTTTCTCCCCAGATCACCCCATGTTGGCATGTCCAGTGATCACCCTCTACAACCATGATATATAAACTTGCACAAATATCTGACCTGGTTGGCCATTCTTCCTTCATGGAATACTTTCTTCTGTTGGTTTCTATGACAACGCTCTCTTTAGTTGCTACCCACCTCATAGGCTTCTCTTTCTTAGCTTTTCTCTGTTCATTTCTGATCTTCCTCCTATGATCTTCACTTTGATGTCAAATATGAATCTCACGTTCAAATTGCAAGTCAGTGTTTGTGATTTATGTTTCAAATCTTCACACATTGTTCCCCATTTCAGTAAATAACACCACCAGCCATCTAAACGGTTGCTCAAGTACTCTTCCTTGATACAACCCTCTTCAAACCATCAGTAAATCCCATCTGCTCTACTCCTGAAATATATCTGGGCTTTGCCCACTTTTCCCCATTTCCACTGCCTCCTCCATCCTATTTTGTCTGGCCTTCCCCAGATACCTAATAAGCTTCTTTTCTCAGTCTTTTACTTCCCTGCAAGCCAGAGCAATCTTTTTTAACCTTTTTCAAATTATGTTAATCTCCAGAATTAAACTCCAATGGCTTACCACTTTATATTGATAAAAAATCCAAACTCTATATCAAGGACCCATATCTGGGCCCATCATCCTCTCCAACTTCATCTTCAGTTGAGGAATTCAGAAGAATTACTTCAGTAATTCTGTTTACTCACCATGTTCCATTTTGGCCCCATGAGCCCATATGTTCCTTAAAATCACACTGCATATTCTGACCTCAGGGCCTTTGCACTTATAATCTCTCTGATTAGAACACCCTTCCCTCCAGTTTTCACATGGTCAGCTTCTTCTCTTCATTCAGGTCTATGCTTAAAGGTCACTTCTATTAACAACCTTACCTAACCACCTTACCTAAGGTAGTATTCCCTGCCCCATTCACAACCATAAACAAGGCTCTATCATAATATCATGTTTTCTTTTCTTCATATAAATTTTCATTACATTAATTTTTTCCCTTTTTTTTTTTGCTTTGTTATCCATATCCCCATATTAGAATATAAACCCAATGAGACCAAGGAGATGTCTTGTCTGTTTTAATCCCTGCTGAATCCCTCCACTGCCTAGCATATATTGTTTAATAATTCATAAACTATGATTATCCAGGGATAAATGCTACCTGGCTATGATCTGGGGAGTCTTGATAAATTGAAATAACATTTATGGAGACAACAATTTACTAGCTTAAATGTAAAAAAAATAAAAAATAAAAAAACTTAACCTCCACACATCTATGGTCAATTAACTTTAACAAGTAAATCAGTTCTACTCAGTCAAGAAAGAACAGTCTCTTCAACAAAAGGTGCTGGGAAAACTGGAATCCACATAAAAGAATAAAAGTGGGCCCCTACCTCACACCATACACAAAAAATAACAAAATAGTTCAACACCCTGTGAAACGGATGTGGCTCAAGCGATTGGGCTCCCATCTGCCATATAGGAGGTCCAGGGTTCGATTCCCAGGGCAACCTGGTGAAAAAGCAGGCTGGCCTTTGCAGAGTGCTGGCCCACATGGAGAGCTGGCACAGCAAGATGAAGCAATAAAAAAAGACACAGAAGAGAGACAATAGGAGATACAGCAGACCAGGGAGCTGAGGTGGCACAAGAGTTTGAGCAGCCTCTCTCCACTCCAGAAGGTCCCAGAATCGGTTCCCGGTGCCTCCTGGGGAGAAGACAAGCAGACCCAGAGGAGTGCACAGGGAGCAGACAGCAAGGCCAAAAACAATGGGGGGGTGGGGAATAAATAAATAAACCTTTAAAAAAAAAATAATAGTACAACAACCTAAATATAAGAGCTACTATCATCACATTGTTAGCGGAAGACATAAGGAAATATCTGCAGAACCTTGTATAAGGCTTTACATCCAAAGCATGAGCAACAGCAGCAACAAAAAGAATCGATAAAATGGACTTTATCAAAACTAAATGCTTTTGTGCATTTAATGACATTATCAAGAAAGTAAAAAATATATATATACAGAATGTGAGAAATATTTGAAAAACATATGTCTTATAAGGGGTTTAATATCCAGAACAAGTAAAGAACTCCTGCTACTCAACAACAAAAAGAGAAACAATCCTATTTAAAAATGAGCAAAGGACTTGAACAGACATTTCTCCAATGAAGATATACAAATGGCCAATAAACAGGAAAAGATGATCAATATCATTAGCCATTAGATAAATGCAAATCAAAACCACAATGAAATGCAAATCAATACTACCTCACACCCACTAGAATGGTTATTATCTGAAAAATGGAAAATAATAAGTGCTGATGAGGGTGCAGAGAAATAGGAACCTTCATACATTTTTGGTAGCAATGTTAAATGGTACAGCCGCTGGGGAAAACAGTAGGATTCCCACTTCTAGGTATTTACCCAAAAGAATTGAAAGCAAGCACACAGACCGATACTTGTACACCAATGTTCATAGTAGCCAAAAGACGGAAGCAGCCCAAACATCCATCAGCAGATGAATGGATCAACAAAATGTGGTAGATACATACAATGGAATACCACTCAGCCTTAAAAAGAAAAAAGTTCTGATTCATGCCACTACATGGATGAACCTTGAAGACAGAATGTTAAGTGAAATAAGTAAGACACAAATGGTTAGATACTTTATGATTCCACGTATATGAAAATAGCTAAATTAGGCAAATGCATCTCAGAAAGAAGAGTACAGGTTACCAGGAGCAGGGGAGAGGGGGAATAGGGAATAAACGCATAATGGGTGTTGGGTTTCCATTTGAGGTGATGAGAATGTTCTGGTAATGGATGGTGGTAAGCGTAGCAAAACATTGTGAATCATATTAATCCCACTGGATGGTATGCTTGGGAGTGGTTGAGATGGGAAAGTTTATGTTGAATATATGTTTCCACAATTTGAAAAAACAACTAAAGAAACAGTTACAATTAAATGCAATACTTGAGCCTGGACTGGATCAAATTATGGAGAAGAAAAAGCCCAAATGGACATTATTAGGACATATGAAAAAAAAAAAACTGGAATATAAATTGTAAGCTTTATTTCAGTGTTAAATTTCTTGAACCTGAAAACTACCTAAGGGGATTACCCAAGTAAATATCCTTGTTCTTAGAAAACGTACATGGAAGTATTGTATGTTCAAGAATCATGATGTATACAAACTACTCACAAATGTTTAGAAAATAGATAGATAGATAGACAGATAGAAAGATAGATAGATAGATAGATAGACAGATGAATAGATAGATTGATAGATAAATGGATAGTTAGAGAGAATGATACAGTAAATGTGGCAAAATATTTTAATTGGTGGATCTGGGTATCTGGGAAAGAGACAGATATGTTGGAATTCTCTGTATGGGTTTTGTATTATTTTTGCAACTGTCCTATCAGTTTGAAATTATTTCAAAATAAAAAGTTTGACATAAAAAAAAAAGTTTAAGACCTATGACCTGACTGAAGTGTTTGAATACCTCTGATTTAAAGTTGTAAAGATGGACATGGAGCCTAAAGGAATTTGTATTGATGTCTATATGAGGGTATGTAAACACATTTACATATGACCACTCCCAATGAAATTAAATATATATATATTTTTAATTTTAAGCACTGTTGGCTATTGTTTTATAGCTAAGGGAAGGTGAAGAACATTAAAAATAGAGTCTAATTTCACTTTCTAAACTAAGAAAATGAACTTTATGATAATAGTCCCAAAGTAAAACATGCCCATGTGAGGCAAGGACCCAAAAAAGTTGTAAAACTTTCAATTACCCCCTGAGACAAGTAAGCACGTAAGTGGCTATTAGTTGTCACCTCCTATTATGACCCCATTATGTCTCCAGGCCCACAAACTGAGAAATAAAAGACTGAGGAGCTCTAGCCTCCAGCAGAAGAGTTGAAATCAGTCCAGTCATTGTCCTGTCTCTCCCAGCCCATGCTCCCAAGGTGATTCATGCTTTTAGATTAGAATATAAGGGTCTGATCACTTGTCTTAAGGGAGCAGGAGTGGAGAGCTGGGTGGGATGCTGACAAGGCTTGTGGGGAAGGTATGAGTTTTATAGAGGAAAAGAACCAGTGATAATCACACAGACCTCCAGCAAGAAAGGAAAGCAAGCATGGGTACCCAATTTGGGCCTAACAAGCAGTATAAACTAGATTTGCAGTAAAAAAGGATCAGGGGATTTCTCAGCACCACTCCATCAGTGTTAAGTGCTGAGGTGAGCTGGAACATCGCAACACCTTTAGGGGTTGTGGGGCTGTTTGGAGCTTAATGACTGGACCTATGGCTCAAAAGTCTCATGCTGCTGCCCCGCCTCTTAGCTGTGGACCCTAGGGAGTTAGGAAACTTTCAAAAGTCAGCTTTCTCTTCTGTAAATACTGGCTCATGATTACTATTTTCTTCTAGGATTCCTGGGAGAATTAAATAATATGAATGAGTTCACAATAGGAGCTCAAGAGCAGGCAATTGTTAGTGCCATTACACAAAATGGCTAAAACTGTAAAGCTTCTTTTGTGACTGCTTTCTAGGGTTCCTCTCCTCCTTCTTTGCTGTCATCTCTCAACAGTTCTGCTTTTGGCATTCATTTCTTCTCATCAAACTCTAAACTGCTTATCTACAAAGGACTCAGCACTTCTTAAAACTAGAAAAAAATTTCTTGTTTTCCATTTACTCAATATCCATCTTCCCCACTACACTGTAAGTTCTATGAAGGCAAGAAGTCTGTTTGGTTCACACTATATCTTTGTAACCTAACTTGGGGAGTCATAGAGGAGCTTTGGGTTTAAGAAAACTTCCATTTGACTACTGAATCAATAAATATTTGGGAAAGCAGATGTGGCTCAAGCAATTGAGTTCTTGCCTACCACATGAGAGGCCCCTGGTTCAGTTCCTAGCGCTTCCTAAGCCGATGCAACAAGAGACACAAGAAGAAAACATAATGAGAGACACAACAAAGCAGGGATCGGAGGTTCCCAGTGCCTCCTAAAGAAGACGAGCAAGACAGCGAGCTGACACGGCAAGCTGACAGAACAAGATAATGCAACAAGATGACACAAGAGACACAAGATGAAAAACATGAGAGACACAACAAAAGCAGGGAACAGAGGTGACTAAAGTGATTAGGCACTTCCCTCCTACATTGGAGGTCCCGGGTTCAGTTCCCAGTGCCTCCTAAAGAAATAAGGAAGACGAACAGACACAGCAAGTGTAAACAATGAGGGGGTGGGGAGAAATAAATAAATAAATAAATAAAATCTTTTCAATAAATATTTGTTGAATATTGTTGTCTGAATTGCTAAAACCTTGATAATCGTGCCCAACTTCATAATGATAAACGAAAAGTAATTGAGTTATGAGTGAAAGTCTATGGGCTCTTTTCTGAGAAACACGAATGAGCTTTAGTGTAAGAATTTTTTTTTAGTTTTTCTTTGCCTTTATTAGAGAAGTTGTGGGTTTACAGAACAATTTTGCAAAATATACAGGATTCCCATATACCACCCTATTATTAACACTTCGCGTTGATGTGGACCATTTGTTACATTTGGTGATAGCACATTTTTTATAATTGTACTATTAACTATAGTCCATGGTTTAACTTAGAGTTCACTATTTGTGTAGTATAGTTCCATGGATTTTTTTAATTTATTTTGTTACTATATGTACAATCTAATATTTCCCCTTTTAATCACATTCAGATATATATTTCAGTGTTGTTAATTACATTGGCAATGTTGTGCTAGCATCACCACCATCTATTACCAAAACATTTCCAGCATTCAATTAAGAATCTTGTACATTTTTTTAAAATACATTTTATTAGAGAGGTTGTGAACTTACAAAATAATCATGCACATGTGTGGAATTCCCATACAATACCCCTCCATCAACATACTACATTGTTGTGGAACATTTGTTACAGATTATGAGATAGTATCATCAGACTATTATCACCAGCCACGGTCCACAGCACACACTTGGTATATTTTCTCAATACCTCCCTATTATTAACACTGCATATCTTTGGCATTAATGCAAGAATATTACAGTATTATTTTATCTATGTCCATAGTTTACAATAATTGTATTTTCCCATGCTTCTCCACATCCTTATCACCTTGCAAAAGCGATGTACATTTGTTCTAGTTCATAGAAGGACATTCTTGTTTTTGTACTATTAACCACAACTCTCATCCACCTCTGGGTTCACTGTGTTATTCAGGCCTTAGATTATTCTCCAGCTTTCTTTCGATTAACATTTACAACCCTAGACTACCCTTTTCAGTCACAATCCCATTTATAAACCAGCTGCGTTATTCTACTCACTATAATGTGCTACCACCCACTCTATCCATAGTAGATGAAATTTTAAATGACTTCTCCCAGAGGCTTCTATCTTATTTCTTAGTGGTTCAGTGGAAAGCATTTTTGAGAAACACTGACTTGGGGAAGGCCATTAACCAATCATTGTGATCCCAGGGAAGTTGACTATTTTGAGCCTCAATTACTTCATCTCTAAAATGGAAATAATGATAGCTAACCCACAGAAATGTTTTGAAGACTAAATGTTATATAAAAATAATTTCAAATTTATTTTCAAGTTACGGTAAGCATTTCTAAAACAAGTGTGATGGGAAATCCCAAGATATAAAATGGATCCAGCAGGGAAGACTGTCTACTTGATCTTTGAAGTATCCTCTGGGAAACCTTATCAGAAAATAGAGTTCAGTGGAACTCTAATTTTAAAAACCACTGACAGACTATAATGAAGGATGTAGATTTGCAATAAGCATTAATTCTTATTTTTTCTTGCTTCTCTAAGGTTGCTTTACAAATAAGTTATAGATCAAAGGGCGGGAAAAGGAAAGGGATGTGTGACTTTCCTCTAATATGAAATTTAAGTTATAATCTTAGGGCTATCTAAAATAAAATAGCATCTGCTTTTGCAGTTCTCTACATTTTAAGTTGTTGATATCACATTAAAACAGAGATCCAAATCATTAAACACAAACTGCAGGTATGAAAGAAAGAGCATGTGCACAGTTTCATATCATCTTAACTAAAATCGCATAGATAAAACTGAGTCCCATGTAGGGATAAAGCAAGAAGCATTATTTGATAACATCCAGAATATATTACAGGTGCAGGGCCATTTCCAGTACAAGCAACCAGGG
>JAQZBX010041822.1:0-22205 GCA_029593785.1 Cabassous unicinctus | reverse complement strand
CAGCACCATTTGTTGAGGAGACTATTCTTTCCCAATTGAGTGGTCTTTGACCTCTTTGTCAAAAATCAGTTGGCCATAAATATGAGGGTTGACTTTTGAGCTCTCAGTTTGACTCCATCGGTCTATATGTCTGTCCTTGTACCAGTACCATGCTCTTTTGATTACTGTGGCTTTGTAATAAGTTTTAAGAACTGGAAGTATGAGTCCTCCAGTTTCATTTTTCTTTTTCAAGATGGCATTAGCTATTCAGGGCCCCTTACCCTTCCATATAAATTTAATGATTGTCTTTTCCATGTCTACAAAGAAGACTGTTGGAATTTTGAATTGGAGTGCATTGAATCTATGGATTGCTTAGGGTAGAATTGCCATCTTAATGAAATTTAGTCTTCCAGTCCATGAACATGTAATATCCTTCATTTTATTTAGGTCTTCTTTGATTATTTTAGCAATGTTTTGTAGTTTTCTGTGTACAAGTCTTTTATATCCTTGGTTAAATTTTTATTGCCAGATATTTGATTCATTTTCTTTCTGTTGTGAATTGAAATTCTTTTTTCTTGATTACTTTATCTGATTGTTCATTGTTTGTGTATATACACACTGATTTTTGGGTATTATACTTGTACCCTTCCACTTTGCTGAATTCATTTCTTACCTCTTTAGGAGGTTTGTTGTGTATTTTTCAGGATTTTCTGTATATTTGATCATATTATCTGCAAAGTGGGAAAACTTTACTTCTTCCTTCCAATTTGGATGCTTTTAAATTTATTTTTCTTGCCTAATTGCTCTGGCAAAAACTTCTAGTTCAATGTTGAATAACAGTGGATATCTTGTCTTGTTCTTGATTTTAGAGTGAAAGTTTTCAGTCTCTCAAAATTAAGTAGGATGTTAGCTGTGGACTTTTCATATATTCCCTTTATCATATTGAGGACGTTTCCTTCTATTCCAAGTGTTCCAAGTGTTTTTTATCAGTAAGTGTAGCTGCTTTTGTCAAACGCATTTTCTGCACCAAATGTGCTGATTGTGTTTTTTTCCCCTTTATTGTATTACTGTTGTGTTCTACATTAATTGATTTTCTTATGTTGAACCAACCTTGCATACCAGGGATAAATACCACTTGACTGTGGTACATAATTCTTTAAATACGCCATTGGATTTGGTTTGCTAGTATTTTTCTTAAGATTTTTGCATTTATAATATTAAGAAATATTGGTCCATAGTCTTCTTTTCCTGTGGTATCTTTATCTGGCTTTGTTATGAGGGTGGTGTTGGACTTGTAGTATGAATTAGGGAGTGTTTCTACCTCTTCAGTTTTTTGGAAGAGTTTGAGCAGAATTGAAATTTTTGGTTCAATTTCCCTGTGAAGCCATCTGATCCTGGGCTTTTTATTCTGGGTTCTTTTTTTTTTTTTAATTACTAATTCAATCTCTTACTAGTAATTATTTTGTTAGAATCTTATATTTCTCCTTCAGTCAATGTAGATAGATTGTGTATTTGTAAGAATTTGTCTTATTTTATTTATTGGCTTACAGTTGTTCATAGTATCCTTTATTGGCTTATTTATCTTATTTATTGGCTTACAGTTGTTCATAGTATCCTTTTATAGTCCTTTTTTATTTGAGCAGGGTCAAAAATAATGTCCCTATTTCATTTCTGATTTTCATGTTTTATATCCTCTCTTTCTCTTTTTCTTTTGCAGTCTAGCTAAAGGTTCATCAGTTTTACTGATCTTTTCAAAAAACCAACTTTTGGTTTTGTTGATTCTCTTTTTTTTTCTGATTTCATTTATCTCTAGTCTACTCTTTTTGTTATTTCCTTTCTTCTGCTCACTTTGTGTTTAGTTTGGTCTTCTTTTCCTTGTTTTTCCAGTTTTGAAGTCAAGTCTCTGGTTTGAAGTCTTTCTTCTTTTTTAAATATAAACATTTAGAGCTATAAATTTCCCCCTCAGCACTGCTTTTGCTGCATCCCAAAAGCTCTGATATGTTGTATTTTCATTTTCATTCACCTCAAAACATTTCCTAATTTTGCTTCTGATTTCCATTTTAACCCATTGGTTAGGAGTATATTGTTAATTTCCACAAATTTGTGAATTTTCCCTTTCTTCCTCTCTTACTGATTTCTAGCTTCATTCTCTTTAGTTCAGAGAATATACATTATATGATTTCAATATTTTTTAATTTATTGAGACTCATTTTGTGACTCAACATATGAGCTATCCTGGAGAACGATCCATGTGCATACCAGTAGAATGTGTATTGTGTCTTTGTTGGGTGCAGTATTGTAAATATGTCTGGTAGGTCTAGTTGGTTTAGTGTATCATTCAGTCCTGTTCTTCCTTATTGATCTTCTGGGTAAATGTTCTATTCATTATTGACAGTAGTGTTTTAAGGTCACCTACTATAAATGTAAAACTATCAATTTCTCCCTTCAAATCTGTATTTGCTGCATATATTTTGGGGTCCTGCTATTAGGTGCATGTATATTTATAATTGTTACATCTTCCTGTTGAATTGCCCCTTTTATCAGTATATAATGACCATCTCTGTCCCTTGTAACTATTTTTGACTTATAGCATATATTTTTTCTGATATTAGTATAGCTACCCTAGCTTTCTTTTGGTTACTACTTGCATGGTATATTTTTTCCATCCTTTAACTTTCAAACTACTTGTATCATTGAATTTTAAGGTGAGTCTCTTCCAGACATCAAATAGTTGGGATTTGCTTTCTTATCCATTTGGCAAATCTCTGACTTTTGTCTACAATCTTTAATCCATTTATATTTAAAGTCACTAATATTAATACAGTACTTTCTTCTGCTATTTTGTTCTTTAACCTTTGTATGACTTACACCTTTTAGCTCCTCAATTCATCCATGATTGCTTACTTTTATATTGATTTGATTTTTTTTTTGCAATATATTAAGTGCCTTCTCATTTCTAGTTGGATATATTTTTTTATCTATTTTCCTCATTGTTGCCATGGTGTTAAAATTTAACATGTTAAATATATATTGTATTTGGTTTGATACCAACTTAACTTCAATAGAATACACATATACTTTTCTTTTACCCCTCTGACCCCCACCTTCTTTTTGGTACTTATTGCTACTTATATCTTTGTACATTGTATATCCAAAAACATCAATTTTTTATTACTTTTTATGCATTTACATTTTAGAACCTACAAGAATAAGGGGAGTTACATACCAAACAAAACACTACAATAATACTGGCATTTATAATTACCCAAATGGTTACCTGTCCTGGAGGTCTTTATTTCTTTATGCCACTTTGATCCACTGTCTGGTCTCCTTACCTCTTGTAGGGCAGGTCTGGTGGTGATGGACTTACTCAGCTATTGTGTATCTGTGAATGTCTTAATCTCACCCTCATTTTTGAAATAAATTCTCACTAGATATAAAATTCTGGTTGGAAAGTTGTTTTCTTTCAACATTTAAATATTTCAACCCACTGCCTCTTTGCCTTCATGGTTTCTCATGAGAAATAGGCAGTCAATCTAATAGGGACTCCCTTGTACATTACATGTTCTTTTTTCTCTTGCAGTTTCAGAACTTTCTCTTGTCCTTTGCATTCAATAGTGTTAACTAAATATGATGGAGTATATTTTTCTTCATGTGTCCTGTTTGGTATTCTCTGAGTATCTTGGATGTGCATATTCATCTATTTTGTTAAGTTTGGGAAGTTCTCTATCATTATTTTTTTAGTATTCCTTCTGCCCCTTTCTCTCCTTCTCCTTCTTGAACTCCCACAATGCATCAATGGGACATTGATGATGTCTCATTGCTGTCTTAGGGTTTTCACTTTTCTTTTTAATTTTGCACCTCATCCTGACTCATTTCAGGTGTCCTGTCTTCATGGTCATTGATTCTTTCTTCTGCTAGCTCCAATATGTTCTTGAAACCTTACTGGGCATTTTTTTCATTTCAGTTATTGTGGTATTCAACTCCAGAAGTCTGGATCCTTTTAAAAGTGTCTATCTCTTTACTTAGACTCTCACATTGCTCATTCATTGTTTTTCTGATATTCTTTAGTTCTTTCTCTGTACTTTCCCTCATTTCCTTGAGCATTTTTAAGATCTTTTTTTTTTTTTAAAGTTTTGTTTATTATGTCCACATTCTCATCTTCTTCACTGCTGTTCTATATTTTTATCTAATTTCCTTGGCTAGGCCATCATTTCCATTTCTTTGTCTTGTACTCATTTGCAAACTGTACAACAAATCGTTAGAATGTTAACTCTGGGATTCATTCCTTGAGATGACTGTTTCTTGGTTTTGTAACTAGCTGGTGATGAGACAGAAATTTTCTTGAGCTTCAGCCCTTCTGTCAGGAAGGCCTGCCCAAGGCAAATGCAGTGTGCAGGGTTTTCCCTGTCTTTCTGTGCCTCTGTCTTGTCCTGGAATTTTTCTTTTTAGTGGTTTTAGAGTCTTCTTATTTACAGGAGTTTTGTTGTCCCCTCTGTTTCCCAGGAGATAGACCTCCCTCTTCCTGGTTTTTGAAACTGGCAGGCCTTCCTCCCAGACTCTCCCCCTGCCCCAACTTTAGTTTTCTACATTTCTTTCATTGTCTTTAGCTGCTTTTGCCTGGAGGGTAAATTCTGGGAGGAAGATCACCTGGAGAAGACTTTCCCAAGTCAGTCTTTCCCAGCCAAAACAGGGCCAGGGACCAAAGAAGGGGGCACAGACTGGCTCAAAAGTAACCTGGGGAGATGATCAGAAGGGCACCAAAAGCTTATCTGATGGCTCCTCAAAACTGAGTTTCCTGTTTACTCAGCAAATGCAGTCCATCCATTAACTGTGCCCTGCAGCCCTGAGGAAGTGCTGTGTCTTTAACTCTCCAACCCTCCCACACCTTTCAGGGAGGCTTTAAACAATGGCTGCTGCTACCTTTATCTGGGGTAGATTGAAACAATAGCTGCTCTCAGAGCCTGGCTCCCAGCAATCAGAAGTCCCTAACCCAAAGCTGTGATCAGTGTTAGGCTGTGGTAACCCTTGGTCTTGGGAAAGAGGATTTTTATGTCCCTTTTTGTCACCAGTGAAAGAGTCAAGGGCTGGACCCCACAGCAGCCTGCTATGAGATTGGGAGATGGGCACTGTTAGCTGCTGTGCACAGAAAGCAATTTACTGTTCTCAACTGTAATTTATCAGCCTCTTCCCACTCTTCCCTGGATGCTGTACAGTGTTCTTCTGGTCTCCAGAGTTCCAAAATAGTTGTTTCAGACAGTTCCTGCCTGTTTAATAGTTGTTCTTGTGGAAAGACTTAGTTCTGGAGCTCCCTACTCCACCATCTTCCACAATCCTCTCCTTCTGTATATTTGATAATTTATCTCTACTGGAGTGAAATCAGCTTATTTCCAATTGTTGCTTAAACTACAACTTTTGCAGTGTAAGTTCTATTTTCCCCCCCCAGAAAAGCCCACTTCTATTTTTCACTCTTTAGAAATACCTGTCACTTCTCAGAAAAGGAGTCATCTTGGTAATGCCAATGGACACAGCCAACTTATTTTACTTAGCATAGTAATTGCTAAATGAAGCACTGGGTAAAGAGCAATGAGTAAAGAGACTGAGTAAAGACACCAATAATCTCTTTCCCCTTCAAAATAGTAAAGGATCTTAAACTTATAACCCTCAGTAATGGTGCATAAAGCTCTGAGGAAAGTGAAGTTGGTACAATACTTCTGGAAAGCAATTTATTAAGATATATCAAGAATTTTAATGCTAATCTAACTCTTTGATCCCAGTAGCTTCATGCCTAGAGATTTGATCTAAGTTAGTAATCAGAAATTCAGACAAAATTTGATGTAAAATTTTGTACCTTGCAGCAATATTTATAAGCGCAAACATGTAAAAGGCATAAGTATAAAATAATTTCACCATAATCAAGAAGTGAATCATGGCACTCCAAAAATAGACTTTTATGCTGCCATTTGAAGACCATATTTTAAAGATTGTTAATTGTGAATGACATGGGATAATAAGTAAAAATGTTAATGTTAAGTAAAAAAAAACAAAACAAAATATGAAACTGAATATAGCATATTGTTTCTATTGCATACACAAATAAGCTACTCTTACATGCAAAGACAGAAAAAAGGATTGAAGGATATTTATCCTCAGTGATGATATCAGTGGTTACTATTGGGTTTAAAATTATTGTCACTTTAATTTTTTATACTTACACATTTTTGTATTCTGTACGTTTTATAATATTTATGGAACTTCTAAAAGGAATAAATAATAAAAATATAAATTGTAAATAAAAAGATGATCTTGTTTAGGGACTCCTTGATTGTGAGAAAGAAGGGACAAAGAAAAATTATTTCTGAATCTTAGTGACTAGTTGCAGGAAATATCCTCTTAACTGTTATTGAGAGGATGGACACTATGGAACAAATATCTCAAATGAAGATCTTCTCTTATTAAGACTTTGACATTCTTTGGCTAACTGACTGACTAATTGGACTTGATAGCATATTAATAGCATTACTGTGATGTCTCCAAAAGATATGAAAGCACACATTAGGGAAGTCAGACTCTACATACTTATCAACAAATTAGTGTTCTATAGGTTAGTAAGTTGTAAATTTGTGTAATTCAACCAACCAATCAAAGAAATATCTCAGCTTCATTTATTTATTTATTTATATTATCCTTAGGAGTCAGTGAAAAGATCATAAACTTTGGAAATTGACATGTCAGGATTCACGTGAGGACTCTGACTCTTTGTAGTTAACTGGATTTACCCTCTATTAAGCTCAGTTTCATCATCTGTAAAATTGTAATGCTTTTATTTAACCATATGCTTTTTCTATGAAATGTAGTCTTCACAATAGGAACTCAATATATAATGCCTATATTAATTATCTTTAGCTGCCAAGTAGGGAAAATTATTGTGATAATAATAATAGTTAATCATTACATACTTTATGTCCTAGGCAGTGTTCCAAACATGTTCTTTACCTATATTAACTTATTCATATATCTCAAATATATAAGTGATGATACTATTATTGTGATGATACTATTATTACTCCCAATTTTGGATAAATAACCAAGGCATAAAGAGATTAAGTAACTTGTCTGAAGTCTCACAGAGCATCTGAATGGGCCTTTAACATATAAAGAGGTTGAATTTGTAATCAAAAACTTTTAAGAACAATATGGCTTTATTAGTTCTATCAAATGTTTAAAAAAAAAACTAACTTTAATTCTTCTCAAACTTGCAAAAAACTAGAAGAGAAGGGAATATTTCCTAACTCATTTTATAAGTCAAGTATTTTCCTGATCCAAAGCCAAAGAAATCACAAGGAAAGAAAACTAGAGACCAATACCCCTTATGAACATAGATGCAAAAATTCTCAAGAAAATACTGAAAACCTGAGTCCAACAGCATAAAAAGGAACTATACACCATGACCATGTGGGATTTATCCCAGAAAATCAAGAGTATTGCAATCAATGTAATAGACCATATTAATAGAGTGAAGGGGAAAACACATGATAGTATTACTTGATGTAGAAAAGCATTTGATAAAATCCAACATTCTTTCATGATACAAATACTTATAAAAGTAGGAATAGAAGGGAGCTTCATCAACCTGATAAAGCACATCGATGAAAAACCCACAAGTAACATCAAACTTAATGGTGAAAGACTGTATGCCTTCTCCCTAACTTCAGAAACAAGGCAAGAATATCCTCATTTGTCACAGTGTACTAGAGATTCTAATCAGGGAAAATAGGGGGAAAAAAGAAAAGAAACATAAGGCATCTAGATTGGTAAGAGAGAGGTAAAACTATCTCTATTTGCAAATGACATGATGTCATACTTGGGAGATAATAAGGAATCTACTAAAAACTATTAGAACTAATAAAAATGTTAAGCAAAGTTGTATGACCCAAGATCTATATACAAAAATCAATTGTATTTCCATACACTTGCAATGAACAATCTATAAATAAACAACTTACAATAGCATCAAAAATAATAAAATACTGAGAAATAAAAGAAATGCAAAATTCATACTCTGAAAACCAGAAGACATTCCTGAAAGAAATTAAAGAATACCTGAATAAATGGAAAGACATCCTGTGTTCATGGATTGGACGATTTAATTGTTAATATGGCAATACTACCGAAATTGATCTACAGATTTAATGCAATCATTATCAGAATTCCAAAAACTTTTTTTTGCAAAGTGGACAAACTGATCCTCAAATTCATATGGAATTGCAAGAGAACAAAATAGTCAAAACAATCCTGAAAAAAATAAGGACACATTTGAAAGACTCACATTGATTTATAAACTGAATACAAAACTACAGTAATCATATCAGTGTGTAGTGGCATAATTATAGCTATATAGACCAATGGAATAGATTTGAAAGCCCAGAAATAAGCCCATGTATGTATATATAACCGATTTTAAACTAGAGTGCCAAGACAATTTATTGAGAAAACAATAGTCTTTTCAACAAATCATGTTTGAACAAATGGATATCCACATGCAAAAGAATGAGTTTAGACCATACCTCATATAATATACAAAAATTAATTCAAAAATGAATCAAAGACCTAAATGTAAGAGTGAAAAATGTAAAGCTCTTAGTAAACAAACTATAGGTGTACACTTTGTGGTTCTGGATTAGACAATTTCTTAGATATGACACCTAAAGTATGAGCAACCAAAGATAAAACAGATAAATAAGACTTCATCAAACTTAAAATTATTTGTACAAAAAAGTGAAAAGAAAGTGAAAAGACAGCCCGCAGAATAGTATAGCAGATAGTATTTACAAATCATATGTCTGATAAAGGTCTTGTGTTCAGAATATATAAAGAACTCTTATAACTTAATAACAAAAAGAACAGCCCAATTTAGAAATATTCAAAAGACATAACTAGACATATCTCCAAAGAAGATATATTAATGGTCAATAAGCATGTGAAATCATGCTCAATATCATTCGACATTAGGGAAATTAAAATCAAAACCACTTCACCTTCATGCATAGCTATAATTTTAAAAAAATGAAAAATAACAAGTGTTGGAGAGGAATGTAAAATGGTATAGCTGCTGTGGAAAACAATTCAGTAGTACTTCAAAAAGTTAAAAATATAATTAACATATGAATCAGCAATTGCACTCCTAAGAATATACCCAGGAGAAATGAAGACATATGTTCAAACAAAACTTGTGCATGAATGTTCAACAAAGTGCAAATGCCTCAAATGTCCATCAACTAAATAAACCTAATTCAGTATACTCATACACTGGAATATTATCAAGCCATAAAAGTGAATGAAGAACTGGTACATGCTATAACATGGGTGAACCTAGAACCATTATGCTACATGAAAGAATACCCTCACAAAAGGCCATACATTATATGTTCCATTTTTATGAAATGCCTAGAATTTTCAAATCCATAGATACAGAAAATAGATTAGTGGGTGCCAGATGCTGGGGGTGGAGAGGGTGTAGCACAACTACTTAATGGGGAGGGGTTTCTTTTTGGGGTGATGAAAATATTCTGAAATCAGTGGTGATGGTTGCATAACATTGTACCAAATGCAAGTGAATAGCTTAATGGCATTTAATTTTACATGGTTAAAAGGAATTTTACCTCAATATTTATACATAAGAAACTACTCCTTTAAAAAGAACTAAATCTAGAGTTTGGAAAGATTCATCATATCCCAGTCAAAATTTCTACAAAAGAATCAATTCAAACTCTATTCGAGTCAAACTACTAGACCCCTAGATAAAGAAAGAGTACTATGTGTAACAGGCAAAATCATCAAGTGAATTACAAATTTAAAGAAATCAGTCTAGACTCAGATTTTTACATAAGAATATTACCTGCTGGATAATTGAGGAATTCTTCAAAATTCTTATGGAAATAAATTTATAAACATCAGTTAAGTATTAAGCTCATGATAAAAAAAAAAATTAAAGACATCAGAAAGGCATTTTCAAACATGTGGGGACTCAGGTAATATAGACTTGATGAGTGCTGTGTGTAAGACAAACAAGCAATACTCTAACAAAAAAATAAAAGACAGTCTCTTTGGAATTAAAACCCAGTCCACAAAGGAAGGAAAGGAGAAGCTGTGATTTAAACACTGGAGCCATAGACTAGAGCTGGGAAGGAGCCACCGTGATGACTCAGAGATGACTCATATCCACGCCACCAAGGTATTTAAATACACATATGTAGAATATATCACAGATTATATGGGGATTTTCTTCTACAATCTGTATTTAAGAGAAGGTCGTATCATCAAAATTGCCCTTGATATTCCTATATATCAGCTATAAAATATACTGTGCACACTTGCCTTACTTCTTGAACAAAATTGATAGTCTTAAAAATTCGAAATAGATTACTGCTTCTTCAGTTCAACACAAGATAAATGTTAGGTTGTATTCAGTCTAGCTTGTACAAAAACACGTATTTTAAACACTGGAATCATATACATTTGTGCAAAACGTTTGCACTACAAGAGACATGTGAGAACTGAGAAAGACTAAATTGGAGATGCATGTTTCTTCTTATTTCTAGGACAGTGGCTAAACCAAGGAGATGGAAAGTATATTATCTGCACATTGTAAATGAGTTTTCTCTCTCTCTTCTTTGCTACTTAACTCCCCTTTCTCTCATTCTGTTTTCCAGTATATATAATGGGACTTTAGAAAATTAAATGCATGTATAATGTAATTCCATAAGACTATGCAGTCATGATTATTTTGCTAACCCATTTTTATTCTGAAGAATTTTGGAGACAGTTTTTCAAACAGACAAAAAAGTATTCACACAAGTTCACTAAAAAATAAAATAAAAAATTGGCAGTTAAAGGCTTAAATTGTATATTATTTCTATTTAGGATGATGAAAAAGTTTTGGTAAAGGATGGTGGTGATGGTAGCAACAGTGTGAACATAATTAACAACACAGAATCCTATATTTGAATTTGGTTAAAAAGGGAAATTTTAGGTTGTATCTATGTTACTAGAATAAAAAAAAATTTAAATCTATGGGATGGTACAATATGAAGAGAGAACCCTAAGGTACACAATGGACTATAGTTAATAGTACTATTATGAAAATGTGCTATCATCAATTGTCACAAATGTTCCATACCAATGTTAATGTTAGGGTGGTCTATGGAAATCCCATATTTTATGCATGATTGTTCTATAAACTCACAACATTTTTAATAAAAAAACAAAATACTCAAAAAGATTCCAGTAAATTTAGGAATTGTTTACTTTTTTGCAGAAGAGGAGAAAGAGTTTGATTCAAGTAAATGAGATGGTAATTGAGGCATCTGTTGGTTTTCTATATTGCTTCAAGAGACACAGGAGACATAATAGATAAAAAAACATTTTTTCAATATTCGTTAAAGTATATATTACTCTAAATGTAAGAACTGCTGATTATGGGTGGGGAATGGGAGAGTGGAATGGATTTTTCAGCTTCTTTTTAGTCCTCATAATAATAATTCCTTGGATATTCTCTATTAATTGAATCAAATTTAATCAATAAAAATACAGAATTTCATGTTAGGTATATAGTTTCTGTGCTGCACGTTCATTTACTAACATTTGAAGGAGGAATTAGAAATCAGTGTGTACAGCAGGTGCTGATATCTTACTTACATGCAGTTGATTTATGGTTGGTATAACTTTCTTTTTAAATATGATTATTGTATAAGCTTCACAAGAACAGGAGTCTATTAAACAGAAAATGGGTAACATTTTCTCATAATAGTACATAAGCTTTTATTAATACACACTTATTTCCAAACGTTCTTGCTGCCTACTGATTGGAATATAGATTATCAGTATCGTTAAGAGTAAAAATTCAAATATAACTAACTCTCTGAGGAATAAACTATATTCTAATCTTTATACTCCTATCTGTGGACTAGTTTAATATGATCAAGAAGTAAAAAATAATGAGCATACCTTGTTCAGTATACATATATTTGATTATTTACAAATTATATACATGCATAACTATACTAATATATTATGTAAATTTTAAATATTCAAAAATACAAAGGAAAAATGAGAACATTAGCAATATTTTAAAAATATACATGTGTAATCTCCATTTACACAAATTTGCTTTAGTCATATTTAGGAAAACTGTTTTTATTTACTTTCATAATTAATTTAAAAGGATAATTATGTTGCATAGGCATTTCCCTTGTTTGACCTCTACAAACAGCTTATTGGCAATCCCACCAGTGCCACAGCTGCCTACAGGGTTGGGAGTCAGCTTGTGTGTTCGGGAATGGCTGTATTAGTTTTTATAACATAGACATAGTACATACATATAGGCAGTTGCCTTCTATCATCCCTTGAAGTCCTTTGCCATTCCAATGGAATGGAACCAATGGAGTGCCTCTGGATCCAGCAAGTAATGAGATGCCACCTGATACAGAAGCTCCTCTAGATTCCTGCTCCAGTTTAATTGGTACTATTCTGAAGGTTAAGGCTTTGTAAGTTTTCAAAAGTTCTGTGTCCTGAGCACCACTGAGGATAGACCCACGTGCTGCTCACACCTCCTGACTTACCTTTGGGATCCCTGAGTGGGCACCATAGAGGATGCACTGGATCCATCAAGCTTTCAACAATGCCCTACCACTTGACTCTCATGCCCACTTCTGTCACCTGAAAGAAAGATGGCATCAAGAGTGACTGACTTCTGGATGGGCAAATACTTCTCTGGCCTTCTGAGGGTGTAGCTTTGAGACTGCACATCTCAAAGTCAAATTCCAACATCACTTACACTGGAAGATAGCCTGGAAGAGAAGGATAAAATAGGTGGGCAGGCAGAATGGTCCACCACAGGAACTGAGCAGGCACTATGGGCTCTATCAGCATGATGATTCCTACAGAAGTTAGGAATTGGGTCGGTGGAAGTGATCTGGGGCTAGAAATCTTTTAGGGTATGAACCTGTATTCACTGTTCTTGCTCAATTTCAACTCTTTCTAATGTGACACAACTGATAAAATCCCCTGTTCCCTCTCCTATCATCAGCATGAAAGATCAATATTAATAAAAATGAGAGCTAGCATCTTGTTCTTATTCTGTGTTAGGTGCTTTCTCTACTAAATGTATATTAACTCATTTGACTATAGCTTCTTCTTCTAAGGCATGTGTTTTTCTAACTAGAATTACTTCACATGTGATTGGCAAATAAGGGAACTATGATTCTACTACTGAGAGTCAGTGCATTTTTGATATCTGCAGAGGCTGCATCCAGTAATGCTGGGCAGCCTGCCTCCATTAGTCCAAAGTCTCTTTCCCTATACCAATTACTGCTTTTGTTAGTGCTTGTTTTATTTCCCAACTGCTCTAACAAATACCACATAATGGGTCGGTTTAACAATGGGAATTTTTTGTCTCACAGTTTCCGGTTTCAGAGGTTGGAAGGCTTGTTTCCTCCCATGGTTGGTAGCAATCCTGTGGGCTGGCAATCCTAGGGGTACCTTCACTTTCCCATTATAAAGTGATATTGTCTCCTTTCTCTTCGGGGTTCCATTGAATTCCAGCTTCTCCTCCATGTAGATTTCTTTTCATAAAGCCTCTAATAATGGGATTAAGGCCCAACCTTATTGAATCGGACAACATCTTAATTAAAAATAACATTTCTGTGTAACATTAGGTAATCCAAGCACCTTAAAAAATATATATATATATATAAATTACATTTATGTAAACAAATGTACATATATGCATATATATTTATATATCATTTTACAAATATTGGTTTGTATTGTGAAAAATTGATTTTTACCCACAATAAAAAAAAGTGCATACAATAAAAAAAAATAATAATAACATCTTCAAAGGGTCCTATTTCCAGTGGGTTCCCACTCACTGGAATGGTTTAAGATTAAGAACATATTTTTTTGGAGGTACATAATTCAACCTACCACAGTGCTCTTGTCACCAAGTTGCATAAATTTTGCAGTCCCTAATCCTATTTTCCCCATAAACTTTGTTTTTTTAAATGTAGCTTCCCCCTCTAGAATGGGAGTTTTTCAGAATATAACCACAGTATAGCAGAAATGCCAATGCCATAGTTATTATCATCTCTATTTTATGACTGAGGAAACTAAATAACAGAGAAGTAATTTGAAACTTAACTGGCAGGATCAGAATTCAAAAACAAGGTGCTTCAAAAGCAAAGTCCACAGTTTTAATTGTTATATTCTGTGGCCTCCTAATGACTATCAATTTAGTGGGAAAGTCATTTGAAGGGGTTTAAGTAGTTTTCCATGTCAAATAATCACACAGAGTGATGTGCCAAGACTTTCTAAAAAGTCACCAAGAACAAGGTAAAATAAAAAGATAATTATTTTAATATATATTTTGATTTATATTTAATTTATCTCACCATACAAGTTATTAGATATTTTGAATATCACCTCTGATTTGGTGGAAATGAGTTCTGTGTTACTTTCCAGGCTTCTATGACAAACATCATACAATGGGTTGGCTTAAGCACCAGGAATATATTGGCTCATGGTTTCAGAGGCTAGAAGGTTTGCTTCCTTCCAGGCTGGTAGTGTTCTGGCTAGCTGACAATCTTGGGTTCCTTGGCTTTCCTGTCATATGGTGAAGTCCTCTTCTTTCTCCTCTAAGTTCCTTGACTTCCAGCTTCCAAACCCTGTGACTTTGTTTCACTATTTATGAATTTCTAATGCTTATAAAGACTCCAGTAATCTAGATTAAGACCCAATTCCATTCAGTTAGACCACACCTTAACTAAAAATAATATCTTCAATAGATCTTATTTATGAGTTCACACCCACAGGAATAAAGATTAAGACCTAGAATATGTTTAAATTTTGTGTGCATAACTAGGCCACCACAAGTTATTATTAATTTCCCATAGAGAAAAATAACTAATTATATTTCCTTTGATTCCTTAATTACTAATCTGAAAATAACAGATTCTTGATAGGTCAAATTGTTTGACAGAAAAATATAAGGGAGTTCTATAAACTATCACTAAATATCTAGTGGTAAAGTAGTTTAGGATTGAAAAATTACGTGATCTAAGGGCAGGATGTATTTTTATGTTTTGTTAACTGGAACTCCAATCTTAATTTTGTAGCTATAGTTTTAGATAAAAAAACATTTTATAACTTCTGGATTACATTGATTTTAATGTTGTGCTAAAGTATGGGGAATTATATTGGTTTTGAAATAGTCTTCTTAGCCCCATTATTTTTGTGGTCTTCTATGGTAAAGCAAAATTCCCAGGCATTTGAAAGTCTACATTCAAAATGCTTTCAGGGATTTGGAAATGGTTTAAGTTTATAGCATTTATATAAAATAGAGCAGTATGAAAAATTACATATTCCCATTGAAGCTCAGATACTTATTCTGAAAAATATTAGGAAAATGAAGAGGCCCATTTTGGCAGGGAGTAGGGAATAAAATGGATTCATTCGTTAAAAATACTACAATAGTAGGTCCCTTTAAAAATAGAATTATAATTCCTTCTTGCCTTCATATCACAAGTTTCCTTCTGTCTAAAGAAGCATTATTAATAAGGAGCTATTTTTGAAGTTCACTAAGTAAGGAATGACAAAAATAATTCGGAGTCCTTTGCAACATTAGCAAGAGTAGTGCAAATGTTTATATATACTTTTTCTGCTTCTGGTATGATTAACTATAAAGCCATTCTTTCAATATCACTTCATGAAAATTCTCTAAAATAAATCAGTAATAATTAATAAAAATGGTCATATAAATCATTTTCTCTCTAGCTCTGATAGGTTTTTACACCTATATATGTGAGAGAATCTGGTGTTTGCTATATTATTACTAATACAAATTCTTTATTACTCTACTTTAGTGACTATATTATCAAATTTCTTTGACTTTCTGCCTTTACAGATAATTAAGTAAAACACATGTGTTCAGGCATAGACATACAACATATACATACAACTACAATACATATGCATACAAATAATCATTGAATTATTTGTACCATCGTGAAAATGGATGACAGGGAAGATAAACATTTTAGTAAAATTGGTGCCAGTTAATTTATATTATTTTGATGTGCTTTATCTTTTTACTCTAATGTCTGGCAGTTCCTTTAAATTTATTAAAGGAAATCAAATCCATAATTTTCCTGACCCCCAACTTGCCAGTCTCATCATCTGTGAGATAATAAGTGCAAAATATCATTCCACAGCTTTCGGCATGGTCTCGAGTTGGTGATTGAATCATGCTCCCCACGAAAGACATATTCAAATCTATAGCCACAGTCTTGTGGATGTGAACCCACTTGTAAATAATACCTTTGGAGACATTATTATTAGTTAAGGTATGCATTCCCTTGTGAATAGGATCCTTGAATAGCCTATTTATATGTGGGCAAATTGAATCAGGGTAAGCTTTAATCTGTAATACTAGAGTCCTTATAAGGCAGAGGAAACTTGGACACAGTCAATCAATAGAAGACAGAAGTCAGCAGAAACCAGAGCAGAAACAGACAGAGAAAAATTGTCATGTGAGGGCAGATTGCCAGAATGTTACATACTCTAGGAGAAAGCAAGCCCTGCCAATTTATTAATGTTTCCAGTCTCCAAAATCATGGGACGTCAAATTCTTGTAGTTTAAGCCACCTATTGTATAGTATTTGTCATAGCAGCTTTGGCAGACTAAGACATTTTGCAACCAATTATAAAAATATATCCACTTATACAATATTACAAAAAGGCTTCCAGACTTTTTACTTTTTACAAAAATTGGTACTGTACTATATACTTCATTCTGCAATTTACTGTTTTTCATTTAATATATATGGGTCAATTTTTTTCTAGGTTAATACAAAAACATCTAAGTTATTTAGTTATTAGGTGCAGAATATTCCACAGTATTATATATAAGTCATCCTGTCTTAAGCTATTCTCCTTTTGATGTATGGCATAATTAGTACTGAATTTTTAATTTGCTATTTCTTGTACTTATACCCTTTTTCAATAGAGATTTTATCTTTGAAGGGAAGATTCTAATTTGGGCACAATATGGAATGATATCCATCTATTTAAATAAACAAAAATTATCAAGAAGTAATCAACTTCTTTCAAAAAAGTGAAGTAAGTATTTATAAATATTGCTCTACTTAGGCTATGCCAAAACAGAGACAATACTGATACTTTCTGAAAAATATCTCCTTTGACATTACCATTTAGTCTACACGTCTCATGATATAAAATGAGCAAGCACTTTATTCTAAAAACTTCAAAAATTAATTTGGCCTTATAAGAGAATATTTTCTCAGAATTATTCATTCTTTAGTAATTCTAGGAGTTTTTATACAATAGGTAATACAATAAGATTTATAGGAGAAACTTTGTTCTCATTGTTTCAAGAGAAGAAAAGTGTTGATGAAGACAATGACCATCACTCTGAGTTCAATACAAGCTAGCAAATATTTCAAGAACCAGATACACATTGCGGTTTGACTATCTTCAATAACTAAAAATGTTCATTTAACAATAGCTATTTTGACAATGGTCCTTAAATATGAGAATATTTCACAGTTCAGCAGACCATGTGAAAGCAGTATCTATTTTGTAATTTCCAGTGATGGAACTTATGGAATGGCAGTAACATAAGATGACTTAAATAAATTAGGGTTTGCTATCACACTATGTCTATTCAGAAACAGACATGTATTAATATTATTATTTTTGTTTTATTTAAACATATCCATGAAAGAAAGAAGTTATTTTTCCTTATCAAGAAGTATTCTTTGTGTATAATATATATGTATATATTAACCCCAAGCATAATATATGTAAACATGTATACATGGTAAATGGTTATATGATACATTATATGTAATATTGTATATTATATAATATGTATGCATTTTTTATTTCATATTTTGTAAAATATTAAAATATTTTCTATCCTTGTATCTATCAGTCAGCTAGGAAGCTTTTGGGGAACTGACTGGCTGTCAAACTGGGGCAGTGAGTATGACTTAAGCTTTCTCTCCTCACCCTCTTCTCTCTACTGTCAATATCAGACTTTTTTTAATGCTTTGTTCTCTCCCCTCTTCAGCATCTGTAGCAGTTTGATATGGTTTATGAATTCCAAAAATAGATATTGGATTGTGTTTATAAACTGTTCTGTCCCTTTGGGCATATTAGATTGTATTAGATTCAGAGGCTTCACTTTTACTTTATTAAATCAAGATTAGGACTTTTAGTTGACCACGTCATTAGGGTGTGCAGTGTTGAGTCCCCACCACCTTGGTGGGGATAAAACAGACTCTCACACAGAAGTAAAATCACGGAGAAGGAAAACACAGAAAGTTTAGTTTTGATGCTGGAGGCCCGGGGAGAGAGCCAAGCCATTCACCTGATAGTTCACAGCTGGCCTTGTGGAGAGAGCAGAGCAGCTGAGCACCGAAAGAGACCAGCCCCGGGAAGAAAGATGATCCTTATGCCAGCTTATAGCTGAGATCAGAAGAAGCTGGGACCATGTAGCCTTAAGAAGAAAGAAGTATGGCTGAACCCTCACAGACATCGCCTACCATTTTGCTTCAACACGTGGTCATTGACTTTGGGTAAGACAGTACCTCTTATGGTACCTTGAGTTGGACTCTTTAGAGCCTTGTGATTGTAAGCTTCTACCCCAAATAAATACCCTTTATAAAAGCCAAAAGAGTTCTGGTACTTTGCATCAGCACCTCTTTGGCTGACTAAAACAGAATTACTCCAACTTCTTTGCTTGCTGAGAGAGTTTAGTAATTTTACATATTTAATTTTTATTTTGATATCCTCTGCAGTATAGCACTCTGTTTCTAGAAACCTAATTTAGCAATTTTAATACACATTTCATCTATTTTTGAACACTTTGATCTAGTTTTATATATCAAGTGCAAAATTATTTCTTGTCACTATTTCCTCTTCATCTGCCTCCATCTTGAAGCCTTACAGGTTGCATACCACTTTTAAAGAAAATTTAAAGAAATCAGTTCATATAAAGAACTGTTTATGCATAGAGTATATTATGGTATTTTTGCTTCAAAGCACAGAACCAAAATACATGAAAAATTTCTGATTTCAAAGCATTTTGCTTCTTTAAATTTTAAATTTATTCCCTAATGTGAATAAACAGAAATAATCCTCTATATTTTCTTAAGAAAGTGAATAGAATAGAGGAAACGCTCATTAATTTGAATTAATATTCTTCTAAAATCTGTGAACTTGTATAATGATTTACTTTTTATTCTTAGATGTCGGATTTTCTTAAAGACTTTTTTTTTATCCTTGGAGTTGGAACTAAATCATATTTTGAACAAAACTGTATTTCCACTAACTTACTAGAATAACTTTACTGAAGGGAGCCATCTATCAAATTGTGAAGAGAAGAAATAGCAATAAATGTTCTCAAAATTTGAGTTTATGATCTCAGAGTGCATGTTATCCCTGGTGTTAGTCGTAGCCAACTTTCTCTCTCCACTTTGTATAGCACTTTAAAGAATATTTTTGTGTGATAGCTCTTCTTGTAGTTAGTACCCAACAAGGAGTCTGAATATAGCTTCCTTAAAGTGGTGAGGTATTTTCTCATTTGTTTTCAGAACCATACCACAGAAAAGCAATATAACAAGAACTACACCACAAAGAACAATATAGCAAGAAGAAGAAGAAAGAAGCTCATGAACTTCTTTTATTTCTATAAAGACTTGTAATTTTCAGTATGAATTTTTGTGTAAATATAACATTGATAAACCATAATTAAAGCTCTATAGAGTATACTTATATTTAATTGGCCAGTATCTGATTTTAGATATCATATGCAGTTAAAATTGTTATTGACCGATTTAGGATAAGATGGAAATTCTTTCTTTGTGTACATGAGCTTTTCTAAGGTTGAAGAAGTACAAAAGAAACCTTTTTCAGGATTTGGGTGTGGTTGTATTCTTAATTGCTGTAAATCACTGTTTTTCTCAGAGTATTATTCACCACCATACGGATGCTACTGCCACGAAGAATTTATCTGAAGCCTCAGAGGGAAAAAGGAGAAATGAACTGAGGTCCTGCCTTTCCCCTTCAAAAAAATTAGATTTTATCTTTGAAGGTTTTGTTTGAGGAGTAAAGCTCATCATTCAAAAGCTGGAAAACTACTGCTCCTAGTGGACCTGTTAATCTCAAATGAGCGATCTCACGATGACCAATCCCAGTAAGAAACTGCATAAATTGGGTTGTTTCAAAAACCACTAGTTAGAAGTATACATCATTTGTTCTGAATATACTCAAAAGCTAAAGTGTTAATTTGTGTTTTGGAGAGATGAATGAGCTTAACCTGGATGAAATTTATTTTTCCTGGGAAGTGATTACAAGATAATGACAATTAACTCTTTCTTACAAGAGGATATTTAACAGTGTTATTTAGAAATTCTTCCTAGGAATATAATAAGACTAAGCCATTACACTTTCTGCTGAAAATATTTAAGTCTTTTCTTTCCAAAACACATAGAAATAATACATACTGAACATCAAACCTTAATAAGAAAAAAAGAAAGTAAACTATCTCATTAATAATTTTATATTGATTAATGCAGAAATAACAATATTCTAGACATAATTGATTAAGGCTTATTATCTATTTCTTTGTGAGAAAGGAAAAAGGATATATCAGATCCAGCTGATAATTAATTTTATGTGTACACGTAAGAAGCTGTATATGACTCAAACACTGGAATTTTGTTCATTCTCAATAAATATTATGCTATTTTGTTAATTTTAAATCCCCCCATAAAAAAATATATGGTATTAAACTGGATTAAGCTTATGTGATTATTGGAGTTAAAATTTTCAAGCCTAGCATGGGATAAATAAGGTGAGCAATTTACTCCCAAAATTTGGTGAAAATGAGGAACTGTTTGTTGCAAGGAATCAAAATTTTAATGACTGGCACCACAGCAATATATAGACATTTTTGACTCTCCAGTTATAAATTAAGTTAAATTTCACAAGTATTATTGAAAACTATTATGCACATTACACAGAATCTGTCCTTAAGGGGAGTAAGATGAAATACTATCTGAACAACACAATTAATTCACTTTTACAATGCGTGTTTTTGGAGCATTATATTTTTGTGGCACTGTACTAGGATTTAGAAAATGTAATATTAAAAGACCAAATGTATTCTATGCCAAGAGAGATCACAATAGGAATCAGAGGAAAGAGAAATCATATTTGTTTTGGTTAGCTACTATAGGCTTTGTGACATTCATTTAGTACTTTCTATGTGTCTGATACTATTTAAGTCTTTATATCTATTAACTTATTAACATAACAACCACCTTGTGATTTAGGTGCTTCTATTATCATCATTTGAAAGATAAATTCAGGCTAAAAGAGGATAAGTTACATAACTTATAGCTATTTAAGAGAATGAAGAGGGATTCAAAACCAGCAGTCTGGCTACAGCGATCACTACATTTAACTGCTATCTCTGTATATGGTAGAAGAACTTTACGAGACAACATGAACAAATAAGAAAGCCATGTGTGTATTTAAGGAATATTAAATGGTCCTGCCATGGAGATATGGTTTGTACTGACCCAGATTCTTCGGTTGCAGGCAGCAAAGCCAACTCTTGCTAACTTAGGAAGGTTTTTGTTTCTTTTGGTAAGGCTATTAGATTGTTCAGAGAGTTGATAGAAAAGCTTGAGAAGGAGATTCAGAAATGAACAGCAATCAGGGTAGCTGCAATAATGAATAAGCTCATGGACCAGAGTGGACTTACTGGTATCCTGTTGTAGACATATTGTGATTCAAACAATGGAAGAAATTACAACATTGAGGTGGAGCCAGTGGCCACTGGACACTCTCGGGGCAGGGAGAGGGAAAAGCAGTTGTAATACAGGGGCTTTTTTGGGACTTGGGAATTATCCTGAGTGACATTACAACGACAGATATAGGTCATTTTACATCAGCATATAACATGCAGAACTGTGTGGGAGAGAGTGTGGTCTACAATGTGAACTATGGTCCATGCTTAGTGGCAAAGCCCCAGCATGTGTATATACATTGCAGGTGATGTGCCACACTAATGAAGGATGTTTATGTGGGAGGTTATGGGAGGTGTGGGAGGTGGGGAACATGGGAATCCCTGTAACTTT
>JAQZBX010041821.1:0-22213 GCA_029593785.1 Cabassous unicinctus | reverse complement strand
AAAAAAAAAAAAAGGCATGAACCCAAAAGTATTTATGAAAAATCATACCTGAAACTGGAGGAGTGGGGAAGATTATTTTCAACATACAAAATCAATTCATTGCCTTGAACTACCGTGGAAAGGGACAAATATAATCATATTGATAGGCTAAAAAAATACAGCTCTAAGTTCTATGCTATTTTCAGGAGGTAAATAAAATGATATAGCTCGTGAAAATAGCATAGAACTTCAAGCTGAAATAAAGGAGTGGGCAAAGTTATACTTGACTTTAACCAATTCTAAGATGAATCTTTTTTTCTCATTTTAATATCTCTGTATTTTATACATGTGGTGTCTTAAAATCAGTTATTTCTTACCATACTGGTATAGTTTATTAAATAGCATTTTGCTTTTTCAGAGATCTATGAATTAATGACACATCTTACAATGACTGGCTTCTTAGATTGAAGGAATTATGACTTTTTCAATCAAAAGAAGTTCAGTGTAGCCCTAGTAGTAAATATATTGGATATAGCCTTTCTTTTAAAATTACCCACAACACTTCTGGCAAAAACAAAAGAGTTTAATTGAAAGGAAAAAATGTCATAATCCAACACAAAATATATGTTTCTTCAACATAGCCACAAGGAAATTAATTCAAAGGTAAAAAGTTAAAAATAGTTGAATACATATGAAAGATAATTGCAGAATACAGAATCATCTGGCCTACATATATTTTCTACTAGTGCTTCTCAAAGAAGCCTTTTAAAAATGAAAATTACCTTGGCCCATGCAGGTCTACTGAATCAGAATTACTGGAGTGGGCTGCCTGAATATATATTGTAATAAACTCCTTCAGTGATCTCTAGGCCTTCTTAGAGAAGCACAGGGTACTGCAATTTAAATTCCAGCTCTCCAACTTCATTCCTTGCAGTCAGAGAGGAAAGTAATGCAAGGACAGAAAGGTTTAAGATTATGACTGGGAAAGCTCAAAGAGAGAAAAGAGTGGGATGAAACATGGGAAAGAAAAATCAGGATGTGAATAGGGCAGAAAAGTGAGAAATTAAACACAAGAATTAGCTGTCCTAGGCCTCTGTGCTTGAAGTTGTTGATAATTAATCAATGTCAAAAACCTATATTGTGTTTGGGTGAAAAGCTCACAGGTGCCTCATACATTTTTCCAAAGGAAGAGATTGTGAATAGAGAAATAAAGAGGGAAGGTCATGATGGAAATGTGTAATCGATACATAAATTAGGCATAGATGTCCCTTGTGTTGTTACTGTATGTTGTTCAGTTCTTCCCAGTAGCCTGAGGCACTTTAGCCTCCAAAAATGCCCAGCCTGATACAAAGCTTAAATCCTTACAAGTCCAATTTGTTTGAAAATAGCCCCAATAGATGTTTCTTAACTATTTAGAGCAGAACTATTTCGCATACCCTGCAAAAATTATTTCTGATATCTGCTAGCCATAGAAAATGTAAAATCCTGTTGTGAGAAGTTTTGTGCCCAGAAAATCTCTGACCCTGAGACACCCCATCATGCTAATTCTGAGACATCACCTTGAGTGCTATGTCTCCACTCCCATTGCCCTCTTCCCCTTATGGTCCTTGCAGCTTCTGGAAGGTCCAGTGTTGAGAAGAATTGCCCTTCCCTGGCAGCCTTTTCAAGTGCTGTCAAATAAATTTTGTATGTAAGTGCAGCCTAATGGTCAATATCTTAATCAGCTCTGAAAATCTCAAAGCTGAATGCACTACAGTCATGAATTGAGGATTGAGAACCAATTTAAAAAAATCAGAACTTATAAAAAGTCTCTGTTGACTTTTTATAACAATTTTTCCCCAAAATCACATACAGATCAGTAGAAAATAAGGGAATGGATGGTATTTGCCAATGGAGAATTTGGCAGAAGAAACTAACAATTCAGGGTAAAGGCATTAAAGTGAAACAAAGCTGGGCTTAATACCTTTCCCCTCCTTCCTATATCATGCTTAACTTTGGAAGAAACTGCATTTGTGCAGGAATTTGGAGGACAACAATATTATGAGAATTAATTTATAATGCACATATTCTTAGAACCCAAAACTTTAACACTTGACAGTGTATTCCACACACAGAAACCAAACTTGCACAATTTGAGGATGATTATTGCCAAAACACAGACACAAAATGTGTAACAACATGATCTTAGAAATAAATAATCTCAAATCCCTAAATGGAATGTCTACATTGGTAAATGAAATTTCATTAGGTAGATACACAGTGTTAAGAGAACAAAAGCTGTCCCAAGAGAGCTCACCCAGTCAGCTTGGTGTAAGAAAGGGAGTAGCCATGACCCAGAGTCTTCTGAGTTCAGAGCTGGCATCTTCTGGGGCCCTGGGGCCTCTTATGCAGAATTCCAGGCTTGCTCTTCACAGTGAGGAAAATGCTGCTCCATCGCCTCTGTTTTGGACCAGGAGACACAGAGTATGTGGGATTTAGAACTGATCAGCAAGTCCCTTTTTATGCTCTTCTTGCTGTTCAGTTCTAAATCTAAGAGGAAACTGGGTGGGGACATTAATCCTAGGAGAAAATTTCTTGAGACATCAAGGACTGTTGATATTAACCTAAAAGTTCAATTATCTTGGACAAAAATATCCAAAATTAAGCTTGTATTGGTGAAAAATTGGATTACAGGCTTAAAAGAAAAAGTATTAGTGGGCTTGGGGAAGGAAATATATTTTGGGGGAAAATACTAATGCTAGTTTGGGGGCAGAGATGGAAAACTAGATCTCCAAGCAGGTGAATGTTGGGGGATATATAAAGCTACATTTGGGATGTGATTGAGGGCCCAATAGAGGTATTTTCCCTATTCTTAATTTGGACTTTCACTGTTCCAGTTTTGTTCTCACTGTCAAATTGCTATTCTTCAACAGTCCTCAGAATGTGTGCAACTGTGTAACTGCAAGAAGCTAAGGTCTCAGGCTCCAGAAGCAGACAGGGTTAAAGAGCAATTACATCATTTTCATCAGTGACCCTCAGCAAGTTACCTAGGTTTCATTGTATCATCTCTTTAATGGAAGCCAAATTAGCTCTCATTTCACAAGGTCATTTTTATGAATACATTTGATAAGTTAATGCTTAGATAATAATATTTTCACTCTTATTGATATTGTCTTGGATGGAAACATAACAATAATGAGAACAATGTAAAATGGATCCTTTTTTGGAGCATTATTTTCTTCATATGGATTGTTTTTTCTTTCATTCTCACATCGTGTCCATTGTATATCATGTCCATTGTAATACTTCTTCATCTGTGTCAAACATTCCACTGACAAAAGCATCAATGGATAAAAATATAGACTTGAGGGAAGAAAGCAGATTAGAAAGACATGAGAGACTCCCTTCTCCCAGTAAAATAACTAGAGGACAGGTAGAAACAGCGTGGAAAAATGTTCTATGGTTTAGAACACCAGTGGATGGCTGGACACTGTTAAGAAGAGTGAGGGGCAAAGGAAAAGAATCTTTATGGCAAAACTGTCAGTTAAACCTGCAGCTGCAGCTATCAGTGCCCTTCCCCACCTTAGAAACAATTTTGAATTATCAGATCTCAGATGAGTGGCTACAGACAAAGGGGGCCACAGGAATCTACCTCCCCAGGAAACGAGATAGAGAGGGATGCGGTCTAAGGCTGACTCAGCTTTTGAATCACAAATTTGGTCTGCTGTGTCCCATGAGCCCTTCCAGGCTGTGGGGGTCACACCATTCTTTGCATTGGGAGCTGGAATGGGACTGAAAAGATCTAACCCTCTCAATCACCCTCCCTACTGACTGGGACTGGTTGTTGTGGATGCAGAGAGGAGTGGAATTATTTCCTAACTGGGAAAAGAGAGGGGGCTGTGTGCAAAGGTTTGAGAACATTTTCTGAGAAAGTTTGAATTGTGAGGCTCTTAGCCTCCAGAGGGGATCCTCTATCAAATTGATACAGTCTGTGTGGCAGAGAACACACTCCAACCAGGCTTTGAACTGAGAGAGCTGCTGAAGAGTGCCATCTACTGGCTCACCAAGGAAGCGCATGTGAGGAAATTAAAAGCAAGTAAGAGAGTTTTTTTCTGGCCTTTACAGCTTCCCTCCCCAAGGCCCTTGAAAGAGGGTCTGCAACACATTCCTGGTTCCAGGACTTATATTTCAGCAACAGAGCCAATCCTAAAGAACCAGAATCTATTGAACCAAGAACAAAAGAAAAGCAGTAATACACAGCCTCCTGCCACTAAACCCTATGAAAGAGAGAGAAATTGAGCATCAGAGCAAACTCACCATCATAATCAGATGCCTAGGCATCCATGAAAAAGTATAAGCCATGCCAAGAAAAAGGAAGGAATGACTCAAGCAAAGGAAAATATCAAAGCCCCAGATGAGACACAGTATTTGAGACCACTAATCAATGAGATTCATACAAATTTCCAAAATCAAAATAATGAGTTGAAAGACAGTATGGCTAAAGTGATAAGGAACATCAGGAAGACACTGAGCAATCTCAAAGAAGAATTTGAAAACCCAAAAAGAAAAACAACAGAGCTCATGAGAATGAAAGACATGGGAATGAATGGATCCCACAGCCAGCACTCAGCCTTGTTGTGTGTGGTATTCCATGTTATGAAATAACCCTTCTTATAATTTTTACACATCTGAGTTTCTTTTACTTATTGAGACATCAACCCATGACTTTTACAGTAATTATCTCACAGATACTTGAGAACCCAGGAATTAGAGGCTAGAATATTCCCTATTGTGTAGATGGGGAGACTGGGGAGGCACTGAGAGGTAAAATGACAAGAACAGTGTCACAGAACTGACAAGAAATAGTAGCCAGTTTTGAATCTAGCCCTATCTCTTGATGCAAGGAACCATGTGTATACCCAGCACTTCTCAGGTAGCTGTGGGGAGGGATACATTGGTGAAACTTTGTCCAATTTACAGGATGACATGGTTGAGGAGGATGAGGAATCAGCAGTCCTGAGGGGACTTCATGGAGGTCTTATCCACTGAAGGTTGTCAGGTAAGTGTGGTGAGCTCATTTCCTTGGAGGAGACCTCACTGCATTGGAGATAAAGCACAATAGAACTTGGAACCCTGGTAATCAAGCACCAAGATTCTGTAGAGAGATCCCTACCCAGCTCACTTAGACAGAAATGCTTGACAGGGCAAGATGTTCTCCTGCTGCATTCCTATACCCAGAAGTATGGCCTCAGGAATACTGGGAATAAGACCTTTTTTCATCGATGTAGATGTTGGCTCAGTCCTCAACCACGAAACATTAGCCAGGACGTTCCTAAATGTAACATAGCATCGCCTAGCAGCATCCAATTCAGGTTGTGCCACCACTTTCACCCTACCTGGACAGCCCCAAATCCCCCCTCTTTTTTTTTTTTTCATTTATTGTGGGTAAAAATCAAATTCTTAACAATACAAACTAATATTTGTAAAATGATATATAAATATGTATGCATATATGTGCATTTGCTTACATAAATGTTATTTTTTATATATGTTTTAAAAGATGCTTAAATTACACAAATGCCACACAAAAACCACGGGGATTCCCATGTTTCCCACCTCCCACACCTCCCACAACATCCCACATAAACATCTTTCATTAGTGTGGCACATCACCTGCAATGGATATACACATCCTGGGGTTTGCCACTAAGCATAGACCACATTTCACATCGTAGACCACACTCTCTCCCACAAAGTTCTGCATGGTATATGCTGATGTAAAATGGCTTATATCCATCGCCACAATGTCACTCAGGGCAACCCCCAAGTCCTGAAAAAGCATCTGTATTACAACTGCCCTTCCCCTCCCTGCCCTGAAAGCATTTAGTGGCCAATGGCTCCAACTCACTGTTATAATTTCTTCCATTGCTTGAATCACCATATGTCTACAACAGAATACCGTTAAGTCCACTCTAGTCCATAGCTTTTCCCCCAAACCTGAGGGGAATGGAATGGTGATGTCCACTCCACCTCCAAGTGAGTGTGCTTATATTCCATGGATACAGTGGATGGGCAAATTCCCCCTCTTTTCAGTGTGTGAGAGGCATGAGGGGCAAGACAAATCTTAGGCACAAGAAGGTCATCAGGGTTTGGAAACATGATGTGTCCTTTGGATTCACTTCTCATGTCATGGGTGACTGGTGGGAAGGCAAGTGGTGGCGGGAGAGGCAATGACCATTATAAATGTTAGACCTGGAGCCCATTCCATATGGGTTGGAGGTGGATTCAAGACACCTTTCTGTGTCTGATCTGGGTCACAGCCTCTTGCTACCTCCTGCCTGGCTAGTGGGAACTGTGTTTAAAGAGCTCCTCAAACACATGCAGGAGATTGGTGAGGAGCAGTTCAAGGGTCCCTGCCATTGCTGTGTCCAGGTGAGAACATGTGGGTTGGCATCTACACATCAGGATCCTGAGACAGCTGGGGAAGGTCAGAGTGCCTGAATACTACCTGGTAACTTCCTGTGGAGGCCTCCCATGGATTTGTCATCTGTGTGATCCACAGTCCCACTCCCAAAGGTTTCTGAGTCTCCATCCCTCACCTACCCCACTACTCTGTGAAGCCCTGTTTTTGGCCAGGTGGAAACTCACTTTTCACACATTTGTAGGAGCATCTGCAAAGAGATGCCAATATTTTTTTAAATGTCACTGAAGCCAAGGTTACCTTTGCATTTTGTTGTTTTTTTAATTGTCACTCCCTGAGACCAGATGTCCACTGGAGCACTTGAATAGAATGTATGTCACACCTTCTCTAAGCCATGCAGATCAAGTCTCAAGGGTGGTTTTGACTCTTAAGAAAACAGGCTCGCTTTATGATATAAAGTGGCTCAATTTATGATGTGAGTGTGCATCCCCTTCAACTTTCCAGGCCAGGAATTGTGGCCTCATTCCGCTGAATAATATTCCTGAATGGAGGTTGCATAGAGCAGTGGCTCAGCCTCTCCATACTTTCAGATCTTGAAGGAATTCCTTTCTGGGGCCATTTCTGCAGTGCTGCAGCAAAAATCTTACATGTATCCTAATGACCTGTTCCCCCTACCTGCCTGCCAGGATAGACTACCAGGAGTGTGATGGTTTTGTCATGCACATGCATAGGGAAATTTAACATCTTAAGCCATAGAACTTCCAAAAGACAGCAAAGGTTCAGTTCCCTGTAACCCCCAGATGCAACTGTTAACATTTTCTTTCAATCTGAGCAATCTGGTGTCAGGGGGAAAATGACAGAGCTTGGGTGCTTTGAATTGCAATTGTCCCATGAGAGGTGGAGACCCACCAACTAGTCATTTGGGACCTGAACCTTCTGTTCAGATCCTGTACCCTACAGGGGTCTTTCTCCCTCCTGTAGACTCCTGGCATTTGCCCTTTTGCCAGAGCAAGGATCACCATGACTGCAAATTCTCAGAAGTCCCGTTAATGCAAAAGACAGGAAAATCACTGTGTTGCTTGGAAATCAAAGGTATTCACATAATCCTGACTTCTCTGTGTACTGCCTACAAAGTGGTGAAGATGAGATGTGAACCGACCCTTTCCCTCCATGTCTGGAGCAGACTATGTCTCACAAAGGACTGAGGAAATATCATGTGGCCCCACCATTAATGGCTCTGACTTCTGACCTTTGTGACCCTGAGCAGCCACTCAAGGATCCCTTAGCTGCAGAAGGGGATGATTTGTGAAGATCATGGTCTTTCCAGGTAGTGAAACAAGGAGGTCCTACAGCTCATCAGCTAACAGAATGACAGGAAGGGTCTAATAACTTAATTATTCCCAAATGTCTGTTCAACTTTTGAGGCAGGGAACTTTTTCTGTGGGATGTGCTTTTGCCCCACTTCTTGCCTCAAGGCACAGAGGGCTTGGGAGAAGATGGTCTGCACTGCCCCATGCTCCTAGGGTTCATGTGAAAAATACCATGTGCTCCTGCTCTTGTCCTACCCAGTATGGAAACAATTTAGCACTGAAGAGAGCCCAGAAAAGCCAGGTGAACACTAACAAGGTGGGCACCTAGGAGAAGCTTGTGGATCTCCTGGTGTCTGCCATCCTGGAGGGTGAACTAGCCTACCTAAACACCTTCTTGATGAATTACCGGTCCTTCCTGTACCAGCTGTTTATAAGGTAAGCACTTGCCCCTCCTCCACAGTGATGGCTCTGCCACCCACCAGCTATGTGTCTGGGAAATATCACTGCAGCTTCTAGCTTCAGTTTGCTCCTCTGAAAAGTGGAGTGGTAGCAGGAACAACCTCCTGGGGTCCTCATCAAGATTAAATGGGCTGAGTCATCAAAGGTTCTTCCCTGTGCCTGCTCTGCAGAAAGTGAAGTCAGCAGGAAGGGTCTGTCCATGTATAGTAATTTCCTCTCCACTTGAAGAAGCTCTGCCTCAAAATGACCCTTGGAAACCAGAATTCCATTGAAAGGAGGTTTGAATTTCCATCTCTGTGGGCCCCATATTTCTTCCAGCCTGAGCCAAAATCACTGGCAGTTGGCAGCAGAGCCATTACATTTTGGGGGTGGTGCAACTCAGGTCTCCTTCATTCTGCAAATATCTTAAGAAGCATCTCCTATGTGTTGACACTTTCTAAGGCACTTAGCTGACTTTACTGAAAAAAGCTGAAAAAGTCCTTGCACACCTGGAATTCCCTTCTAGTTCAGTAGTCAGACAGCAAAATTAGACAAGAGCAACTGGAAGTGCACCCAGATATTTGTAGGTGGCCCCCTCATGTCTCCTCCATGTACAAAGATGACCACACTTTTTGTGATGGGACTGGAAAATGTCAGGAATGTCTGAAAATGTAAGTGAATTCTGGTTGAGGAGTGCAGACTCCTGTTTTCCAGACAGGGTGGATAGTGTGGGGCTAGTGGAAGGGGAAATGGAGGAGACCCCTGCCTCCCTTGGTTCCCACCAGAGAACAGAGATCAGGGGTCAATTCCCTGAACTAGTACAGGTTGAAAAGAGAATTGTGGAAGGGTTCTAGTGCACAACCCACCTATGTCACACCCCAGATCTGCATGTCTCTGCACTCCACCACAGGCCAGGGACCCAGGTCTGGAGGTATGGTGAGATAGCATCTCACAAATCTGCCTCAATACTCAATCCTGTGAACCTAGCTGCCAGAGAACTAGTGTGGGCTGTACCCATGCCATTTGGGAGGCCAGTGTCAAGGGCAAGAAGAGTCCCAAACATGGATTGCATAGGAAGAGGCATGACCTCAGTGAGCAAACAACAGATAGAGGGGCCATGAGAGACCAGGACAGGTTGTGGCAGGAGGGCAGACTCTTGTCCTTCATGAGTCAGGTTTTTATGAAGTTAAAACTCTGTACCAGTGCTGTGCAATTTTCAGAGCAGACAGAAAACCTCCCTGTCCTCATGGAGGATATGTTCCAGCAGGTGGGGACTCAAGGAAGAGAGAAAAATATGTCTTGTTTCTCTGATGTAGGGCCCTGCCATAGGAGGGTGGTCATCAGAGGGCCATGTGGCAGCAATGGCCATTCCTCTCACGCTGCTGCTCACCCATCCATAACACCATCTACTGTATCTTGTGCACCTTGCTAGATAGATACCCAGAGGGTTTCTTCTAGCACCTGTACTTTCCCTGTCTTAAGCACCTGGTGGCCTTTGTGCAGGTCAGCCTTCCTGGGTCTGCCCTGGAGAGCTATGTTCAAGTTCTCCTTTCTCAGAAGGAGTCCATGGAGTTCAGTGAGACAGAGAAAGAGGGTGAGGAGCCCTTGGACTGAGTGCACATTTGCCTGCAGGGAAGGGGATGGGGCTGGGTCTCACAAGAAGGAACCTCCAGAGGTAGCCTTTGTGCCTGGAGTAAAGAGTAGCTCAGACCACTAACCTGGGGGCTTGCAATCTGGAAAGACTTTCTTGTGGTGGCATGTTTGGGTGGGGCTACTGGTATAGACTGTGCAATCATTCCTATATTTGGGAAGGCTAATTGAGAGCAAGTCCTGTTCTTGTATCTTCTTCCTTTTCCTGCTCTATGTCAGACCCAGGGTTACAAACCACTTCATTGCCACCTCCAGAGCCATTTCCACCAGTGACACCAGACATCATGCCTGCTCTAGATCTGCAGGGACCTCCTGCTCTTTCTCCCCTGCTACTTCCAGAGGCTACCTCATCACTGACTCCAGAGCTGGACCCTGTGATGCCATCAGCTGTAACATCATTCACAGGACTGGCAGAAGCTCTGATGCCAAATTTGCTGCCACCTCCAGAGGCTCAGTTATTGATGGCTTTTGATATGGAGCCATCCACTTCATCAGCAGAAGCACCAAATCCAGGGTTGGAGGCAGCTCCATTACCACCTCCAATATCACCTCCAGAAGTTGTGTCATTGCCAATGACAGAGCTGGAGCCAGTTATTTCAGAACCATTAGTACCAGTGCCAGAGCTGGCAGTAGATCTGATGCCACCCCCCACTGCCACCTCTGGATCTGAAGTCTGTGCCAGACTTACCTTCACCTCAAGAGACTTCTTGCTCCTCACCAGAGACCCTGGAGATTGGGCTGAGTGAGGTGAAGAATCACTTCCTGTCATTCCTTTCAAAGCTGGTGGCAGAACAGATGACACTGTTCCTGGTGGATGTGGTGAACAGCTTGGCTCAGCAAGGTGGAGCTCTGGAGTCTGTCTCTCTGAATGCCATTCCCTGAAGTGGGTTCCAATGACCTGAGTCTAAAGGACAGATCCACCATTCTCCAACCTTATGACATTGGCAAGTTTTGAATTTTGAAGGCATCATGTTCCCCATTTTTTAGTAGATAATAGGATACTAACCATACAGATTTAAAAAATAAAGGCTTGTCAGGGGCCTGGCCTGCTGGGAAGCAGAGGGAAGCGCTAAGAGGTACAGCCTGGTCATGACTCATACACCCATATGTACAGGAGGCCTCCAGTGCCTCAAAATGTATTAGACACTGATGAGTACTGTACATGAAGGAAAATATCCAAATGAAGCCTTTGGTTGTAACCCCAATAGGGAATGGACCTCTGAACAAGAGACAGGCACCAGAGGAATTATCAGGAGGGACAGATCCAGCTGCCTCATCATGTGGGGTATGGGCCCCTGTCCAGTGCTTGGCAGGAGTGAGGATGGACCTGAGGAAGATACAGCTCTCACCTCCCTGCCAGCATAAGATCCTGGTTCTCACATGTACTGGGTAACCTGAAGGGGCACAGAATCAAACCCAGGAACCCCCACCAGTCTCATGCCACACCCTCAGCCTGCAGAGCTGCAGATGACAACAGTTTCTTGGCTTGGGGACTGTACTCTGCATCTGGGTGGTGCATGACTGGGTGACACTCCCATCCTCCCTAGGAGTTGTTCAAGAAGGTGGTGCCCTATCATTGTCTGGCCTCCATCTAGTTCCAGTGACACATGAAAGGCAAGGAGCACCTGGCACCCTCCATCTGTACCGCTGTCACCCAGTTCAATCATGTGACCATCAACATCATCATCTGCTTCAGGGACATGAGCTTGAAGGCCCCAGATAGGGCCAGGGTGGTGGAGCACTGGATTGAGGTGGCCAAGGTATGCCAACTAAGTGTGGCTCTCCCACCCCAGGATCTGGATCTCACTCTTCCCTTTTAATCAACCCTCAGGATGATGAGTCTATGCTCAAATCCCTTCTATAGTCCCCAGAATCTCCCTGTCTAGTGGCATAGTCCTTTCCTGGCATTTACCAGGAGAAGTGCACTTACTTCTTACCTATGTTCCATTTTTAGGTTGAGCTAATGTCCTCCTCCCTGTGTCACCTGCTGGACCCAAGGTGTACCCTTGAGGGCTCCCATGGCATTGGCATCTTCCAGAACATGAGAGGTAAGCTGAAGGGGAAGTGATGGTGAAGGAGGAGGGAGCTCAGATTCTTTTCCCTGTTTGTTACTTTGTTCTTCCCCAGGAGTGCCAAATCCTCAGGAACTTCTCTTCCCTTCATGCCATCCTTTCTGCTCTTCAGAGCAACTCAATTCACTGTCTCAAAGAAACCTGGGAGGAAGTTTCCAGGTGGCCTGGCCTCTCATGACAGGAGCCCCAGGAGGGAAGAAGGGCCTATCCAAATGTGGGCATTATGCCTCAGTGGCCCGGGCCCTACTGGAATACAGTGCTTCCTAGGGCCAAGATCCACACTGTGGTGGGGCTTTCATTCTCCATCTGAACTGAGGGCAGCAGTTCTTCTTGAAGACAGGTAGGTTGCCTTACCCATCAGGTACAGAGCTGACCTACACAGGAGCTTTGCAAGTGTTTGCTACAAGGCCACATAACATTTTCTCCAATTGAACCCAAAGTTGGTAAAAAAAAAAAAAATGCTGCTCAGGTGTGATGGCATGGGAGTGTCAACTGTGCAACCTAAGAACTCACCCACACTCTGTGACCCTTGAGGGGCCAGAGTCACCTAGATTCATAACTATTCATCTACACAGGATACTTTGGGTCCAAAATCACACAGACTTGATCTCTCACCCATCATCACCAGTCCCTAACTTTATCTTTCCGTCTCCTCCCCTAAGGGACAGCACCTGTGAATTCCAAACTTTGAAGACCATCTCACTGAGAAAGGACATGCTGATCCAGGTAAAGTGGAGGCAATTCTTGTGGTCAGCAAAGACTGTGGGGCTCCTGGTTGCACACTGAAAGTTTGATAAATTCCAATCTGGTCAGGTCTACGCCAAGAGGAAAAGAGATTTTGTTTGTCCATGCACAACTGGGGAGCAGTGGGGGGCAGTAGGCCCTGGTCATCAGATGTGGTGGCAGAAGTTGGGCTTTTCTAGGAGATCCTGAACCAGAAGATTTAGCAGGTCTTTTTCGCATGGGGAAATTTCTCATCCTGGGGCCTTCTCACCTGTGACATATGTCCAGATGGTTATAAGAATTATTTGGGAAACTTGTGAATCATGGTGACTCATCTAAAACAAGAAGCAAAATATTGATGCCCAGTGCTGCTGGCAGCCTGTGTCTTACTTGGTGAGTCAGAGCTGATACACCAGGAGACCCCTTCCAGCGTGGATGAGAGAAAGTTCTTTGCAGAAGGAACTCCCCTAGGGACTGTTTGCGGTAGGAGCAGCATTTGACATGGACTTGGGCAGAGATCGTGTGGCAGAGACTCCAAGGGTTGAGGCAGAAGTAGCTGCTCAACCAGGGTTCCAGAGGCACTACTTCCCTCTCCCTCCATGGTTCTTCTGGCAGCATTCCTGGCTACACACTCTGAGGGTGGGTTAACTGAAGCCTGGTCAAAGGTAGTCGATGATGAGGTGACTTCAGCTTGGACAGGGCCTGACACTGAGGGTGGAGCCAGAGACTCCTCTAATTCCCTGTGTGGCCAAGGGCAAGTTGCTCCTCTCTTAGGCCTATGTTTCTTCATCTGGAATTGGAGTGATGGAAAACTGTAGGGCCTTCTTAATGGAGAGGGGAGGGATTCAAAGGAGGATGGGAATGTCAGTGAGCTTTCTTGTGGGTCCAAGTTGGAGAAGATGCCACAGAAAGCACCACAGTAACAGGATGTAGCCCTGAGTCTTTGTGGGTGCAGTTCTCCTTACACTTTACAGATGAGCCACCATGCTCAGGGAGGCCAGGAAGCTCACCTAAGTCAAACACCCAGAAAGAGTTGGAGCTGGGATTCACATCTCCAATCAGAGCTCATGACTGGTAGCAGTAGCATTTCTTCCATTTGAGTCAGACAGCCTGTCCAAGAGCACCAACTCAGGCAGTAGGGTCAATTCAGTGACGGGAAGATGGTCTCAATGACCCCGCTCTCAACCCTGAAAGGAGCGGACCTCCAGGGATTCCATCCTGGAAATGAAGCCAAAGAGAGCCCAACAGATGTAGCTGTAGGAGAGGGTGAGTGTGCTTGAGGCCAGGGTGGGGTAGGGCAGGGCTTGTTTCCAAGACATCAAGGGGGCCCCATTTACTAGGTAGCTAGAAGTGAAATTTAGGTCATTGGTGCATGGAAGGGTACTAGGAGAGAGGTGGTGAAGATTCCCAGATGCTCTCAGTGAGAGGTCCAGGTGTGGGGTATTAGTCAGAGTCTGGGGAGTTTCCCACCTGATGCCCCATACTGTCATACAGGATACTTTTCCCTACCTGGAGACATTCCTCATGGAAGTGACCATCCTGGACTCAGCTCCACAGACTATGTGGATGTGAGTTGGCCTGAGGTCAAGGCAAGGTGGAGTTACTGTCCAGAGGCTTTGGAGAAAGATCTCATTCCAGAGCCCTGAGTTAGCCCTGGGGACACCTGATCCATAAGGGCCTCACTGCACCCCTCTGAGCTGTGGAGGTGTCAGGTCCAATTTCCACATGAGTAAGCAGGCACATTCCCTTCTGATTGCACAACTGAATAAGGCTCTGCCTGAGCTGGACATAGCCTCTGCATAGGTGTGGCATTGGTGGGAGAGTGATGTTGGCCCCCTCCATGGCCAAGAAGTGTAGGAGAGGCCAAGCAGTCCATTTACCCTAACCCCATAGTCTTTCCCTCTGTCATCACAGAGGGTTGAGTGGAAGGTCCCTTAGCCTCTGCCCCAGGATCCCCTCCCCCTTTAGTGCCCCAAACCTGAATTGTTACAAGTCCTAGGAATGCTGACCTGTCCCCTGATGGGTCCTCCTAGTATTGAAGATAAGAAGAGATGAGGGGAACTGGTAATGGCATAAGGGACCTCTTTAGATGGACCTGGGTTGTCTTCCAGAAGAGAATGGTCTTTTATGGGGAAAAAAAAGACAGGTGAGTAGCTGTGGCATCAGTGCAAGCATAGGGTGCAAGTTGGGGATGAATTTGAGACCCCCTGGGTCAGGTCATTCCATTGCTCCATCAACTTTCTGTCTTTTTAAGGGGAGAGTTTGATTCAAAGAGATGAAGTAGACCTGCCACACTTGAGTGGGGTATGAGGTGGCATCAGGAACCTTTTCCTGGAAGAAGACCTGTTTGACTCTTCTTCTGAGAACAGGTAAGTCTTGCTTGAGAGTGCAGGTGATGAGGGGGCCCCATGTCATCAAAGACACTGACAATGGCAGCCATCCCTCTCCTGCCCACCTATGCCTCCTCTCCATCCACTCCATCCCTCACATCCCAAGAATCTAGGTCTTGTAGTCAAGCTGCACCTATGGCCACTTGGTGTCTGATGAGCAATTTCTTCTTGGTTTGGGGCTTTGGAGAAGCTCAGCAATACTGAGAGGTAAGGGCAGGGCAGAAAGTAGGCATCAACAGGGAAGACCCTCCCCTTTACCCCAGTCCAGAGTGCCTGCAGCCAGGGCTCTTGGTCACCATCAGATCTGTGGCCTGTAGACCACTTGGGCTCTGGGACTTCTACTTCAGATGAGAATTTTGAAGGAAACCCTGAAGTGAAACTTCTGGTAGTCTCAGAGCAGACATCTGCCCTGTAGTTACCACCTGTCTTGAGATTTTGGGCCCCATCCTTGTCAATCAGCAGCACACTACAGGCCAAAACCTCCCATCTGTGTTCCCAATCCAGGGGAGGCAAGTGCAAGTGCCTCAGGGCTCAGTGTCACTATTACCTATAAGAGGGCTCAGGTAATCGACAGTTTAGTGTCAGGGTCCTCATTCCATTCCTGACCAGCTCTGTAACATAGTTGAGTCTTGTATTGTTCTTGGCCTTGTTTTCCTTTGAAGAAAATGGGTTATGGTGAATGATCCCTCCAGCAGCTCGTGTCCATGGCTCCTGTGGATTAAAGGAGAATATAGCAGGGGGTCTCGGTTCAAAGGGCAGTGCAAGTATGAAGGTGTGGATGGAGTCCTGGTGGAGGATTCAAGTGTGCCACACTTCCTTCCATGAACCAGGAACCCACCACTGAGCCCAGCAGGAGTGGCACCTCAAACTCCAGTGTCCAGCTCCAGTGTGGCTCTGACCTCAGCAGTGGGGATGCAGCTGCCTCACACCAACGTACAAGGCAAACACCTACAATCATGATCAGGAAATCCACTGGGACTTTATCTTGAGTACTCTGATGGCCAGGAGATGAAGGAGACTGCCTGCATCTTCTCCCTGAAGGCCCATTCCTTGGTCCTCCCTTCCCAGTGCCCATGTTCCTTTCTACACAACCACAAAGTGAGTGGAGGACTCCCACCTTGAAAGACAGCTTCTTGAAACCCCCTGGAGGCCATCACCAGCCTGGAATTTCCTCCAGGCTCCAGGGCTTCTCCTGATCTTGCTGTCTCCCATGGATTGAGAAATTGACTGGACTTTCATTCCTGGAGTTGTCTGGAATCACCTCAGCCTCCAGCAGTACCTCCTCCTCTTCAGCCTGCCCCGTGCCTGGGGCCATGCTGTGCACCCCAAGAACCTCGGCCCTGGGGCTGCTCTATAGGAACAGGTGGTGACTCCTGCGTCATCTGCGTTATCCTGGATATGTTCAATGATGAAAATTACAAGAGCATCCTGGTGAGTCAAACATGTTGCAGTCCCCTGGGTCTCCTCATGGGTCAAGCAGTGCATAAGGAATGATTGATATGTGCCCTTCCTGCCATACTGAAGCTGCCATGTTAGTGGGTTGGGAAGGAAAAGCACTCAATCAGATCTGTAAGGAACAAAGATTGTAGGTACTAAGGCAGTCAGGGCTAAGGATGGTAGATTTTGAAGCTTCCACCTTGAGGTCAGACAGCCTGGGATGATGTCACTGGAGCAACCTCTGTGATGAAGGAGGGGAAGGGACAGCCTGGGAAGCCCCAAACGCAGCATGTGCCTGGACCACCTGACGAGCAGTAAGGAGGCCAGAGCTGAAGGTACAGGGGTTGCAAGTGAAATGAGGCAGAGAAGAGATAGGGGCTGGGTCACATAAGGTCCTGTGTGGGGCAGACCAGGAAAGTCAGATAGGGGTAGCTGCTGATATTTGGGAGCTGAGAGAAGGAACTGCCCCAGGGTGGTGGTAGTGAGGGAATATTTTCCTGGATAAAGCTGTAGATTGCACCACCACTTCCCCCTCCCACACACATGCTGACTGAGGTGCCATGTTACACATCTGCCCAGCACTGGACTTCTCTTGCCACGTGGAGCTAGGTGGTGGTAACTACACTGTGACTTGTATGACACTTCATCTGAGCCCTGCCTGTGCCTGGTCACTCAGGGCGAGGCAGGTGAGGCCTGTCACCTGTCCCAGCACAGACTCAGCACATAGTAGGCTTATGTGCTTTCAGCTCTTCCTCCTCCCTGACATCCAGGATTGGACTAGATGTCTGTTCTTGAAGTTCACTCATATTGTCATCCTGGAGGAGCTTGTTCCAGAGTACAATTCCCAGGGCCAATGAGTTGCCTGAGTTGTCCTGGGAGGAAGTCACAGAGACCTGTGCAGTTTGTCCACATTAATCTCCAACACTCTCCTTTATGGTGGCTCTATGTCCTTGGGGTATTTGAAGGCTATAGGAGATGTGCAGGTCATTTACCCAAGAGAGAGGGCTCAGCCCTCAGGGGAAGTAGCTGTGAGACAGAGGGGAAGATCTTATAGGAGATGGAGGCTTGAAAGATTGGAGAAGATCCCTCTCATTCCATAGAAGTATCCCAGGGGAGCAGAAGAAATTAGTGAAACCTCTATTCACCTAGCCCTGTCTAGAAGCTCAGCTCCAAAGGCATTCTAGCTGCTGCTCTTGAGTGAGCTGGCTCCAGAGCCCTAGTCCTGATGTCCTGTCCTCTGACACTCTCCAGCTGACCTGCCAAGATAGAGCACAAGTTGTGATCTGCAGGGACATGGAGAAGTACAATCTGAAGGAGGACAATCCAGAGGACTACAAGCTGGTGCAATTTATTTCAGAGGATTGAAGTAAGTCAGGGGACTCCTTGAAGAGGGCAGCAGGGAGGGGATGGTCCCAGAACATCTAAGCACCCAGGACTGAGATCATCTGCATCTTGTACACATCCCCACTTGTCTTGAGGAAGACCTTAGTGCCCACACCAACTTCTCCTTTCTAGCTCCATCTCCCAGTGTTGTACCCTCCCTGGACATCACCTAGGCAATAAGGAAACTAGAAAACTGACATCCTTCAGGAGCCAAGAAAAAGCCTTCTCCACTTGGCCATTGGCTGTGAGGCCAAGCCCATAGGCTCCCCTCATAGGTTCTCTGCTGGCCAGTATGTGATGTGCTGTGCATCCATAACTATCATGACCGCTGTGGACACAAATAGCAAAATTTGAAATCCATGAATATATGATGCTAAAAACAAAGCAAAATCACATTAATCCCCTTTGGAGCATCTGGGAAGCCAAATCAGTATTCACAGCAGAGACACAAAGCCAGGAAGTCTGAGGTCAGAGTCCATGGAGCAGTTACTTATTACCTCTGTGCCTGTTTCTCATCCCCAATGGGTGAGGAAATAGTCAATGTGAAAGCACATAAAATGTCTCTGTGCCAAAAGGGTAACTTTATATCCTTTTTGGTGAGCTGATCATGCTGTCTCAAGCCTTAACCTTGGGTGACATTCCTGACTCCCTGGAAGTTGTTTTTTAAGACTTCTCTTCTCTCCCATCACCATCATGTTGAGATGGCCAGGGTGGGTGTGACCATATCCTACAGAAAAGGAAGACTGAGAATAAAGGGGATAAGGATCTAGAAAAAGAGGCATGCATGCAAGGCAGGAGCAGGGATTCCAGCCCAGCATTGCCTTATAGGAGGCTCTAGGCCAGAGAAGACAATGTGGAAAATAGAATGAGAAAGGAAGTCCTTGCTCACTGTGACATACCTCAAGGCATGGAGGCCTCCCTGGTTCCATGCTCAAGAGGCCTTGCCTTTGGCCTGCCATTTCCTGGGCTTCAGTAGCATTGTACTGAGGAGTGTGGGATTCAGAGGACATGTGTGCATTCTCTAAGTCTTATTCCAACTAAATTATCACCATCAGTGAAGGTACTGGGGTGTGGGGAGTGGGGTGCCCAGACTGGAGTGCCCTGTGACAGCTCTAGGCTGAGTTTGCCTGTGGTGGATCCTGGTCTCTTTTGAACAAGATTCCTTGGTATCAAATCTTCTTGAGTCTTCAATTTAGGAAGGTGTTAAATCAGAGGGATTCATGGTGGTCCTGGATCTGTATTGGATAACTCATGTCTCTAGTGCAGACTGGCCCTCATGGGGACCAGAAGAGGTGGGGTGGTCTGTGGTCCCCAATAGCACAGCTCATCACCCCTCTGCCAATCTCCATAAGAGCTGAAGATCCCTGAGAGTGCCAATGTCTTTTATTCAATGGATTAATCAGGAAACTATCATTTCTTCCTGACCAAATAGACCTTTCCTATGGGGACCAATATTAATAAAGAAGCCCACTCAACCATTCAATGGAGGAATAAGAAGGGACTCAAATTCCCAAAGGTCAACTACTAGCAGGCCCTGCTGCCTGCCTAACTCAGTGTCATCCTTCTTGGTTTAGTTGGTCAGGAAGGTTAGCTGTCCCAAACAAGAATATGCCAAGCCAGGAGAGCATTTCTCTCCCAACCAGCCAGCCTAGGCCTACTTCAGACTCCAGTTTTACTCTGAATCTCTCCTGCTGCCTGGCATGACCCTGCCCCTTGACAGGCTGCCTGGAATCCTGTGGACCACTTACTGCATTAGGGGGCACTGCACTCCCCTCAGACCCATGGGTGCCCACCCATTACATTCCCAGGGGTCCCATTCATACCTTACCACATTCTAGCCTTTCTCAGGATGGACCAAACATTCTATCATCAGCACCTACCAGGGGTGAATTCTTTTCTGTCCACCCTCACCCTGGACCCTTATCCCTGGAGAAGAAGTGAGAGGTGTCATTTCCACCCAGCTAAAGGTTTAATGAGTGAGGGAGGAAGGGCCCAGCCAGGCCTCATCCATGACAAATCTCAAACCCTGCACAAGCCACACACCACTGCTTCCTGGGGTTTATGGGACCATATAAGAGGGGATTTGTAGGAGGGTACATTTGGGAGAATGAGAGGATTATTGAATTTTTGTATAAAAAATTACCTATTGTGTTGGGGTAATACTTATTTTTTGTAAATAACAAATCCTTTACTTGAATATTATATTAAATCCTGTTTCTACTCTAGCCAAGAAGTTAAGTTTTGGTTCTTTCTTGTACTATGTTGATTTGAATGAACTACCAGTTTTCACATGGTCCTTTAAGTAAAAAATCATGCATGGTTTCACTTTACTGTATGCAGAAGTGAGAAGGGCCAGTGAACCTGTCCTGGTTTACTGAAGCAAATACACAAGCCACCTTTGCTGGAGTGTATTAGTGTTCTCTAAGGAAAGAGAATTGACAGGAGATATCTATCAATTTTATGAAATTTTATAAGATTGTCTCACAAAACTACGGGGCTGCACAAGTCCAAGCTCCATAGGGCAGGCTGCAAAATAAGAACTCCAATGAAGGCCTAGATGAATTTCCCTGGGGAAACTGGCTGGCTGAAATAGTGATGTCATTTCTCTCTTCTGATTGCTAAAATCATCACTTCTCCTTGTAATGCCTTCTTCTGATTGGATGAGATCTCTCATTGCTCAAGGAAATCTCCTCAGTTGATTGTAAATGTCATCAGCCATAAATGCAATGAACTTAATGATTTAAGTGTGCAAAATATCCTCACAGTAACAATTAAGCCAGTGTTTGCTTGACCAAACTAACAAGCACCATTACCAGGTCCATTTGACACATAAGTGTTACCACCTCACAAATGTACAAATGTACACTTCATTATCAGTAACCTGGCCAGGTGCTGAGTCTGACCATCTTACTTCCCCGGCATTAGAGGTCTTAAGATCTTCCTCAAGGCATAGCAGCCACCTCAATAATTTGGGTATTTTTCCAAATAACATTTGAAAGGGCTGTTTCTAGATCCAGCACAATGGTTGCCTAAATACAGAAGTATATACAAAAGTAATGCTTTCAAACAACTACTTGGTTTTGGGGAAATGTCTGAAAATGGTTCTGAAGGGCTGGAGAAGGTAAGGAAGCAGGTGGGAGATTCTAGGCAGCAGGAACCATAAGTGTGAGCTTCAAGGTGGCAGTGAGTATAGATCTCATGGGAAAGAGTGTGGAGACTTTCAAGTTGGGGCAGGAGCTGTCAGATGTATGGCAGTGGGCAAGAAGTGGGATACAGGAGAATGGCAGCCTGAAGGATGTATACCATGTCCTGTGGCACTGGAGGGTCTTCAGAAGGACAAACATGTGAGGACAGCAGGGTTTCCTTCAGACGCTTTTGGAATATTCTTGCAAGATAATAGATAAGTGGGAGAAAGATACATATGAAAAGACAAGGCTTAAGTTGAGGAGAACTGAATTCCTTTCTCTGAGTCCATTACAGAGAAAGAAAATTAGAGACAGAGGGATGCATATCTTCCACATGGATTGAGATGGTGTTTTAATCTCTGCTCACCTTTTTTCTAATCTTAACTGCTGTTATTTCCTGAGAAAGGGATATTTTGTCGGGTTGAAAGAACAATGATCATTTAGCTAAGCTAAGAGAACATTTGTGACCAAGGCAAAGTCTTAATCAGTGTCAGAGAAACAATTAGAGGCTGAAAATCATCAATAAATTTCAGAGTCCTTGACAGAGGGCCAGTGTCCCAGGACACATTGTGCTAGTTGGAAATCATCAGAGCAATCATAATGCATTATCAATGAATATTTGATGACTATATAAATCAAATGGAAAAATTACATTGCTATTAGAACCAACAGTTTTATTATGTATTTATGTACTTTGCCTGATGAAAAATAACTGCATATCTACAAGGAGGCATGTAAAGTTATTCTAAGCTAAATGGATTATGTTAGCAAAATAGAAGATATTGTATACATGCCAATCAATTTGGAACATTTTAATCAATGACAGTCATACATTATATGGGATATTATGTGATAATTAAAAATAGTGGGAAATATATAATAATGAGATAGATGTACATTTACCTACCTGAAAATATTTCTAAAACTTTACAAGCTTAAGAAAATATGTAGAAGAACTATACACATATATACTATAATACATTTATATATGTGTGTGTGTGTGCCTATGTTGTGTATGAGTGCAGACAGGTTTAGCAGGTAGGAAGAGATGGTCAAGGGCAGAGAGACTAGGAGAAACTGGGCATATGCATGGCAGTCCCTGGAGGAAAACAGCAGGAGGGCTGCAGAGAAAGGAGCATTGTAGTATTGAGTACAGGGTAGGAAGTGTGAGGAACCAAAATGGAACAAAGGGGGATGACAGAAGAGGCCAACAATGCAGGAACAAGGAGGGGAGGGCCTTGGAGGG
>JAQZBX010041820.1:0-22225 GCA_029593785.1 Cabassous unicinctus | reverse complement strand
AATTTTTTGTTGTCTTTCTGTTATTTATATCTTATTTGGTTTGATTCCATTATATTCAGAAAATACTTCTCTACATGTTTTCAATTTTTAAAAAATGTGTTGACATTTGCTGTATGGCCCAGGATATTGTCTATCTTTGAGAAGAGACACTTCAAAAGAATACTTATTTTTCCATTTTGGGATGGAGTATATCATAATTTTCAATCATGCCCTATTGATTGATGATGTTATTGAGTATATATCCTTGTTAATTTTCTGTTTCATTGGTCTATCAATCATTGTTAATATTTCCTGGTAGCATTAACCTTTTATCATTATTTAATGTCCCTCTTGTCACTAGTAATTTTCTTTGTTCTGAAATCTAATTATCTGATATTAATGTAGCCACTCTTGGTTTGTAAAATTGTTTATTTTATTGTATGCCTTCCTTCTGTTACTTATTTTTGACATACCTATATTATTATGCTTGAAGTGGGATTCCTGTAGATACCACATAGTTCACATGTTATTTTTTGTTTTTCTTTTTTAGGCACCCTGCCAATATCTGTCTTTAATTGATATATTTACACCATTTTCATTTAAAAGCACTATAAATACGCTTAAAGCTGCCATTTCTTGTTTTTCATCTGTTCTCTTGCCTTCATGTGTGTTCACAAACAGGTTTACATATATTCTTTGCATTATGTGGGCCTATTTTTTTAGAATTCCATTTTTATTTATTTATAGTGTATTAAATATATTATTTTGCATAATGTTCTTAGGGATTGCTCTATGTATTATAATATACATATGTAACATACTAGACTACTGGTATCAACTCTTCTACTTTAAATGCAGTGTAGTAACTGTATTTCCATTTAGGTTTCTTTAACTTCCTGAATTAATATATTTTTCTTAAGTATTCTCTCCATATACATTGAGCATCAAATCGAGCAACATATTAGGTGTCATAATTTTTGCTTCTATCATTTTAATTGTGATTAAGAAACTCACAAGGAATAGACAAAGTAAACAAATAAAACAAAGTGGTGGTACATAATTTACCCTCATTTTTACCCATTCTGTTGTTCCCTTTCTTTTCTGAAGTTCTAAGTCCTCTTCTGTTATCATTCATTTTGTTTTTGGAGAATTTCCTTTAGACATTATTTAAGAGTAGATCTTATTAAGACAATTTGTTTAAGTTTTCCTTCATATGAGAATGAAAAACACCTGTTATCACTGTTTTGCCACTCTTCTCTAGTAGTCTCACCAGAGGAAAATTGTTTACTTGGGCCAGCTTAAGTCACTATCTAAAAGGCTTCTACCACTGATGGTAATAAAGGAATTACTAGTCATTCTGCCTTTCTTTTTCCATCTTTCAGCATTCTCTATGATTGCCTGCTGTATTACTTTCATGGGTTTAGTTGTACTTAGCAGGGAGATATGGTCAAAATGAGCCCATGTAATCATGTCACTAATCACAATATCATGTGTTTTAATGGTGAAAACAGTTAACAATTTCTGAAATTGAATCACAAAATCTCAGTGAAGTAAAATAATTCCTTATTTCTTGTTCATATAACAATACATGAGTCTTATGCTCCTGGATGTTTTTACTCAAAGAGTTACTCATAGATGCACTCTTCTTCCACCTTTTGGTAACAACATCTGGTGCATAAAAGTCACCACAGACACTGAAGTGTGGACAAAAGACTTCCATAGACTTTGTTTGGTTGTGGACCACTAAGAGGCTACATCAATTCTGTCCATATTCCAACAACCATAGTTTAGTCACACATTTCCTAACACAACTGCAAGGAAGTTTTACTGGGCCCTGAGAAATGTGAGGAATCTCAGGTATTGATGAATACTAGAAACAACTATTACAGCATAAGTTCTAATGTACAGAAAGCAACTTATGCAAATTTTGTAATAGAGAAGCAACTTAATTCAAGAAGGAATATATTGCAAAAGAGTGTGATGCTACTTGTATTTATCTTAGAAATCAAAATCCTACATCCCTCTACAAGAAAATGAGAGCATAAGACCACGGCATTACTTAAAACTCATCATCTCCAAAATTATCTACTTTGTGCTTTATTTCGCCATCATCTTATCATCATTGTCTTCATCAGGGATTTTTAAAAATCCTTAGTGTGCAACAGTCTGCTCAATGTACCTGTTGTGTATCTTTATTTATACATCTTTCTCATATCAATCTCTTCAAGAAAGGTACAGGTATTAACATTATATAAATACAAAAACAAATGCTTAATAATTTAAAATTTTTTCTGAAGTTCAATGTGATAATTAATTTTATAAATCAATGTCAATTATTTAGCTTATGATATATGTTTGCTAAGTCATGTACTTGCCTAGTTGTTACTATGGAGATATTTGACAAATGAGATTAGTCATATCAAAAAATCAACCTAAGTAAAGGTGATTAACCTTCATTATAAAAGTGAACCTAATGCACTCAGTTGGAGGTCTTAACAGCCAAAAACTGAGGGTTCAGCATTAGCTCTTACAGAAATTTCCAGCCAAGAACTTTGGACTTGCAAGCCCCCACAATCTCATGAGCCAATTCATTATAATAAATTTTACACACACACACATTCACACACTTTGGGTCTGCCCCTCTGGAAAACCCTGACTGATACAGATTTTTTTTTTTACCAAGTGTGGTTCTAGAACAGAACTTTAAAGATAAACTTTCTGAAATGGTTCTGGGAGTTTTAGAATTGATTTTTTAATTTTATTACATTTAAAAGCACTAATAACTCTTTCCAAAGTTAAAGAAGGCACTGATAATATATGGCATGATGTGGCAATAAAGATAAGCAAAATATCACCAATGGATACTCAAACAAATACTTCCAAGAGCCAACATTCTGGGAGACTGTGTATGTATTTGCTACCTTAGGCCAATGCTAATGAGCATATTGAGATACCAAGCTCATGGGGATATTGAGATTTATAAGTTGTTCTTAAATATGTTTCAAAATTGATGGAAGGAAAACATAACTTAAACTTTCCAGGTTAAGTGGCAAATAAATGACATGAAAGTTTCTATATGTGCCTTGGAAGAAGTCCTTATCTGCTGCAACCAAACTATGCAGCTGGGGAAATTGAACTTCTAAATTCTGCAGAGTCTTCTTTTGCCAATAGAAACAGCCCTTCATTGTACATCTGAGGAGCTTATCCCTGCAATATCAGATGAAATTTTAGTGGAATCCCCTGAGGTAGTTTACTTTGGAAGAAATTGCTAATTCATCTCAGGAATAAACCCCATCACCCCACTTTGCTTATAGACCTTTAACAAAATTGAAGACATGGCACACTCCAAAGTATGAGGTCCAAAGTGTGACACATGAGGACGTATACTACATTACAAAAAGAATGCATGATTTTTACACTTATACTGAGAGAAATCAGGGAAATATTACATTCTTTACCATTATGCATATCCTTAATATCAATTCACACACATAATCTCCTGAGTTTTGTTGCATCAGAATTGATATAAAAGGTATGGTATAATGGTAGAAGGAACATAAAATTTTATAAATCAGATTATATTGATATGGGCTCACTAAGCAGAGATTCTAGATTCAAAGTTATAGCTCAAAGACTGGAAATGGGCTTTAGTAGTTTGTTTTGCTGGTTGCCTGAAACATGGACCAAAAGGTAGCCTATACTAAATGAAGATGAGATACCAGAGCTGCTTTGGTATCAATTAGAAGAAAATATCCAAAAGCAAATGGAGATTTGAATGTTCAAGTGGATTTATCATATCAGACCTGCTCAACTATCCCAGGAGTGAACAGATGACATGCCTTTAATTATGACTTTTATACATAAATTTTTGGAGATAATGCTAGTATCCTTATAGAGCCGTGTGGTTGTTTTTCTCTGTAAGTCAGATATAGCCATGGGAACTGTTGTAATTGAACTGAGATCCTTAAAAAATGGGAATAATTTGAACCTAGGGTGACAGTGGTTAAGTAGTAGTATCTAAACTCCAAAAGCAAGAAGGACATGGTTATTATAATGGAGAGCAGAATCAAAGCAGTAATCAGAATAGTATGATTTTCATAGACCTACGGCATTAGTTAGATTGATTATGGGTTACCTAGAAGCAAAATAGGCACACTACTAATCTCTTACTTGATCTGTATAAATGTGAGAGTTGTAGTTGAAGTGTACAAAAGTCTAATTTTAATCATGAAATGAGTCACAGCCCCTCAATAAATTTCCAGTATTGAGTCAATTTACAGACCTAGAAACTCTCAGATGAAGGGAAGGTTGATTTCCCATGAGGAACAACTCTGCTACACTGAAGAAAATTTATATGGTTAATCTTTCTTTCAGACTTCCTCAAAGAGAGCCACAATCTTTTATTATGTGCCTATGCACTGCAGAAAGGGGAACAGTTAGACTTTTCTCAGATTATTGGACCCTAGTTCTGAACTGACACTAAATCCAAGGTCACAAAATATCATTGTGGCTTACCATTCAGAGTAGAGGCAAATGGAGGTCAGGTGCTGAATGGATTTTGAGCTCATGTCTGTCTCAGAGATGGCCAATGCATCCTTGAATCCTTCCTGTGTATATTTTCCCAGTTCTGGAATACATAATTAGAATAAAAATACTTAACAAATGGCAGTGTTCCCTTATTGGTTCCTTTATCTGTGGAGTGAGGGCTATTGTCGTAGAAGGGGCCAATGGAAGCCATTAGAACTGCCTATACCTAGGAACATAATAAATCAAAAGCAATATCACTTTCCAGAGGAAATTTCAGATATTAGTATCACCATTAAGGTCTTAGAGGGTGCAAATATGATGATTCCAACAGCAATAAAACTTTCCTATATAGTCTGTGATGGCAACAGATGGATCTTGGAGGATAACAGTGGATTATCTTAAAATTAACGATGTGGTAAATCCAACTACAGCTGTTGTTTCAGAATGATACAATCAAAGGGTATCACACCCAGAGGACCAGAGCAGTTTACAAACATAATCTCTCTTTTTGGAATTCATAAATAATCTGAAACTGCCACACTCTACCATCTGAATTCCAAAAAGACATTACAATATTCAAAAATCCTTAAATTCTTTCAGTTAGCAAAGCTAATTATAAAATCACATCACAGTTGTTTATAGAAATACAGTTTTTCTTGGGGCAAATTCCCCTTTGGCTGTAGACCTGTGAAACTTAAAAAAACATTTATTTGTTCCCAATATACAGAGGGACAGACATAGGATAAACATATGCATTATCATGGGGAGAATTGGGCAGGGAAACATGAGTAACTGGTCCCCAACAATTCCAAAAATATGCAGGGAATACTTAATTAGATTTCAAAGTCTGAGAGTCATTCTTAATATGATAGTTTCTTCTCCCTGGGGCTTCATGGGGGCTCACCATTTCTACAATCTTGCTCAATGGCCATTTTCTTGGTTCCACCCTCATTAAGCATCTGGATGATAACTGAGCTCCAGACCTCACCCTCCAAGAATATTGGGTTATGGCCACTATTTCTGCAAGTCTGAGGTACAATCTCAACCCATTTGTTACAGTAAGGTGGTAGGGAATTTCTCCCTAATCTCTGGCACACAGGTCCAGCACTCTCAGAATGATGAGTTGGTGACCTGGCCTTCCTTAATCTATGGTGGACATGCCCACCCCTCTCAGAGCAATGGGATTTGACTCTCACTCTCCCCAACCTATGGGGAACAGCTCCACCCTTGGCATAAGACTGGGATGTTGACCTCACTCTCCTCAACATTTGATGAATATGCTCCACCCTCTCTGTAACCTGGGACAGAAAATTCTCCCTGAATAGTGGGCTGAAACATCCACCCTCTTCAAATATCAGGGCAAATTCACATTCTCTGTACACATGGGTGGCATTCCTCTCTTGGTCCAAGATGATGTCTTAATTCCAGACCTCAACTTCCATGGTTTCCTCTGGTAGCAGTTTTCCCTTCCATCTGTCCTCTCCAGTGTCCCTTTTAGTCCAGGCTGAGAGTGGTTTTGTTCATACAGCTTTCTCAAAAAACATGATGGTTTAGCATGCATAAAGCAAGGGTCTAAGCCATAAGGCAGTAACATTTTCACAAGTCTTTCCTAGATAACTGCATTTTCAATCCTGACTTACAAGTTCCAAGTATACTTAATTCCTGAAATGGGACATGATTATCTGGGGATTTGATTTCCAGAGGCTTGGAATTTCCAGAATCAGTTTCTAGTTTCTTCATACCCAATAATTCAATTATCATCTTATCTATTCCTCTAACATTTTGCTATAAGCTGCAAGGATAAACCAGGCTGCAATTTCCACATTTTTGAAAATCTCCTTGGCTAAATGTCAAAGCTTGTAATTCTAAAATTCTGCATCCATATAATATCAGGAGTCAATCTTGCTATGCTCTCTTTGACTTTAAAACATGAATCACCTTTCTTCCAGATTCCAATAATAGTTTCATCATTTCTTCTAAGGTCTTATCAGAAATATCTTTAAGTCCCATATTACTATCAACAGTCTCTTTAAATCAATCTAGGCCTTTTCTGTCAAGCATCTCACAAATTCTCCAAAAAATAACCCTTACCCACTTATAAAACTGTTCCAGCATTTTTGGTAATTCTTAAAGTAATACCCCACTTCTGGTACCAAATTCAGTAGTAGTCAGCCAAAGGGGTGCTCATGCAAAGTACCAGGAATCTGTTGGCTTTTATAAAGCATATTTATTTTGGGGTAAAATATTACAATTAGAAGGCCATAAAGAGTCATTGTTGGTTTCTCACCAAAGTCAGCTGCCATGTATTGAAGTAAGATGTTTTCTGATTTCTGCAAAGGTTCAGGTTTCCTCTCTCTCAGCTACAAGCTGCTATAGGGCTTTTCTCTTTTTGCTGGGGGTGCAGGATCAAAGTTCTCTCCTCTTCCACATCATGACAAAATTCTCTCTTCTTGTGTATCTTCATTTGTGTGTTTTCTTTTGTTAGTACCCATGTATATCAACCCATCAAGAGGGTCTTAAAATGAGTTACACCGTGCTGATATGGCCGAATCAAATCCCTAACTTAACATAATTTAACCACAGACATCTCAGCTGAATCTAATACAATCAAAACATACACCCAGAGGAACAGATGAGCTTACAAAAATACTCTTTCTTTTTGGAATTAATAATCTGACACTGCCACAAGGAGTTCCTCATAATCAGTTGAATAAGGAAGGTAAACCTTGGGACTTTTTTACAGATCTGCAAAGTACACAAACACTACCCAAAAGTGGACAACATCCTCTTTCTGGGAGTCTCTGAAGGATGGTGGTGAAAAGAAATCCTCCTAGAAATCAGAACTTGGAGCAGTAGACCTGGTTGTTCATTTTCTTGGAAAGAGAAATGGACAGATGTGTGATTCTACCCTGAATCATGGACTCTGGCCATTGGTTTGCTCAGATGGTCAGGGTCATGGAAAGAATATGAATGGCAAATTGTAACAAGGAGGTCTTTGGAAAAGCATGTGGATATATATGTGTATATGGGCAATAAGGTGAAGTGATTTGTGCCCCTTTTAATGGACAACAAATGGTAACATCAGAGGAGGAATTTAATAATGAGTGGCTAGACTGATACATAATGTGCATACCTGTTGGTCCCTTTCCCCTGTCACTCTTGTCTTTTTCCAATAGGCTCATGATTAAAGTGGATATGATGGGAGGGATGGAGGTTATTCATTGGCTCAGAAACACGGATTTATACTCATCAGGGCCAACCATCCTACAACCATTGCTTAGTGCCCAATCTGCCAAAAAGAAGACCAAGAGTGATTCCTTTCTATGGTGCCATTCCTTAATGTGATCATCCAGCTGCCTCATGGCTAGTTTATTACATTGGACCTCTTCCAAAATGGAAGGCACAGCATTTTTTCTTTATAGAATAGTCATTTAGTCTGGGTATGAATTTGCCTTACGTGCATAGAATTCTTCTGCCATATCCATGAATGTATAGAATGACTTATCTATTATCTTGGTATTTCTGGCAGCATTGCTTCTGATCAAGGAAATCACTTCAAACCAAGAAAGTGCAGTAATGGACCAGGGATCATGAAATTACCGAGGACTATCATGTTCCCCATCATCCAAAAGCACCTTGATCAATAGAACAGTGAACCATCCTTTAGAATATTGAATTATCACATCAGTTATGTGGAAAACCTTTGTAGAGCTTGGACAATGTAGCCCAGGAAGCTGTATATGCTCTAAATTGGTGTCCAATATATGCTGCTTCTCCCTGAGCCAGGATTCATGTGCCTGGTAAAAAAGTGATGGAAATTAGAGATGCACCACCCATTATTAGCCCCTGTGATTCACTAACAAAAGATTTCCACTGACCTGTAACCTTATGCTCTGTTGTTATAGAGGTCTTATTTCCAAAGTGTTGAAAAGCTTCCACCAGAATACACAATGGTTACATTGATCTGGAATTAAAGACTGCAACCCAATCACTTTGGGCTAATCATGCTGTTGAATCAACAAACAGAGGAAGGAGTTACTGTTTTGTCTGGGGCAATTAATCCTGATTGTGAAAGGGAAATTGGGCTGCTGCTACACAATGGAATAAAGAAGAGTATGTCTGGCATACAGGCCATCCCTTAAAGTGTCTATTAGTACTCTTATGTCCTACAAGTAAAGAAAATGGAAAACAACAACAACCTAATTCAGGCAAAAATATTAGACCCAGAGTTTTCAGGAAAATATGTTTGGGTCAACCCATTAGGGAAAGAATCATGACCATCTGAATTGCTTTCTGAGGACAAAGGAAACATGGAATGAGTTGAGTAAGAAGGTATTTTAATTACAAATACCATCTATGACCATGTGATCAGTTGTTGAAATGAGGGCTGCATTTTTATGAGTATTGTCTCCTTACTTTGTCATCAATTTCTTTATTTTCTTCCCTTTATCATATAAAATGTGTTCTAGTAAATTTACATAATGGTATTTAAATGGTAGCATATTAAACACAGGAGTGAAAATCACCCAATGTGATTTTCCACATTGGGTGAAAATCACCCAATGTGATCACAATAGGAAAGAATTAACATATTTTCCCTTAGGATAATTGTATGACATTAGGCAGAATTATGATGTTGCTATTGGTTTTATTAAGATATTAAATATGGTTTAAGGTGATGTATATATGTGTCCTGTTGTAAAGGGATGGACTGTGATGAATAATTTTATATGTCAACTTTACTAAGCTATGATGTCCAGTTTTTTGGTCAAATACTGACCATGTTGTTACTGTGGAGGTGTTTTGTATATTGGGTTAGCATCTACAATATGTTGACTTTATGTAAAGTAGATTACATTCCAAAATGCCCCATCTGATCATTTGGGGGCTTTAATAGTAAGATCTTAGGGTTCCAGTAGTCAGAAGAATTTCTAACTCAAGAATTTACAATCAATTAGTACTGAAATTTCATACCTGCCCCCTTCCCAATTTGCAATTTGCTCTTGAAACTTCAGCATCACCTTTGTGAATATTTGCAGTCTATGTCCCACTTTACCAATTTCAGAATTGCCAGCATCCACAATTGCATGAGTCAGTACCTTATAAGAATTGTTTTGGTAGATGATAAATGCAAGAGATTTGAAATGGAATATGGAGAAAAACTCCACTTTTCTAACCCACAGGCTGCTCATATATGTACTTGCTGATACATGCACAGACACACACACAAACACTCACTCATTCCAAGATTGTTAAGTCCAGAGTTTTAAGTGGTAAGACAGAAGCACATATTACAGAAAAATGTATGAAATGAAAGTGACCATATCTATTTGAAACAGAGCAATTATAATGAACATTGCTGGGCATAAATACAACTTTCAATGAGGAGGAGGAGTTTTGACTCTGAGAAAGAATAAAGAGTAGGAAATATTTTTGAAGAAAATATAAAATAATGCTCATTGAAAGGAGAAAAAACAGAGCTTCTCATTAATATAGTAGAAATTCAACTCTATACTACTTGTATTTTCTGGAATATGTATATCACTTAGTAATTTTAAAAATGGAAAGGGACCCAACATTATTCTTTCCAATAATCCATGTTTTTCCTCTTGTGTTACTGCTTTTTCCCATGGAGTATCATTGGGAAAGTCCTACAGGACATCCTCACTGAGTAAAATCACATGATAGTGTCAGTTGCACTTTATTTGATGTTCCATTTCATTTCAGAAAGAATGCATTCATATATTCTAAACTATGTGACAAGATGTATTTTGAGTTTGAGTTCATATTTATGTATTTTAACATTTTTTAAATTAGAGAATTTGTAGGTTTACAGAAAAATCATGTAAAAATCACAAAGTTTTCATATACCTTCCCCTATTTTTATCACCTGGCATTACTGTGGTTACTTTGCTCAAATTGATGAGAAAATATTATAATTGTACTAAGTGTAGTTCAAAGTTATATTAGGGTTCACTGCTTGTGTTGTAGTTTTATCTATCTATCTATCTATCTATCTATCTATCTATCTATCTATCTATCTATCTATCTATCTATGTATTAATTCCAGTAACATATATACTATCTAAAATTTCCCCTTTTATAATATATCATTCAATTATATAATTCAGGGCTGTTGATTATATTCACAATGCTTTGTTACCATCACCACCACACATTACCAAAATTCCATTTCACCAAACATATAGACTGTACTTATTAAGCTTTAATTCCCCATTCCATAACCCCACTTAGGTCCCTGGTAACATATATTCTAGTTTCTGACTAAGAATTTGCTTAATCTAATTATTTCATATCAGTAAGAACAGAAAATAGTTGTCCTTTATTGCTTGCTTACTTCATTTAACATGTTTTTGCACATATCAGAACTATACTCTGAATGATCTTCATATGTATGCTTACCCCAAATTTTGTTTATACATTCATTTACTGATAGACACTTTTATTACTTACATCATTTGGCAATTGTGAATAATGCCACTATGAATATTGGTGTGCAAATATCTGTTTGAGGCCCTTGTTTTTAGTTCTTTTGGTTAACAAGTGGGATTGCTGCATATTTGATAATTCTATACACTCTGAGGAATACTTACTGTCTTCCATGTGAGTGAACCAATTTACATTCACACCAAACATGAAAATGTGTTTCTATTTCTAAACACCCCCTCCAACATTTGTTATTTGGTATCTCATTGTGAATTTGACTTGCTGAAAAATATATACAGAATTAAAAGTCACCACACTAAGGTAAGATGATAAATATAGTGGGGGTGGGATATATGAGAACACTGTGTTTTTTGCATGATTTTTCTGTAAACCTACAACTTCCCTTATAAAAACTTGACCGGAGAAGAATTTGTATTCTGCTACAGTTTAATGATGTGTTTTATATGTGTATTTTAGGACTAGTTGGTTTATAAGGTTATTCAAGTCTTCGTTTTCCTTATTGATCATCTGTTTAGATTTTCTATCCATTAAAGAATGTAGTTGATTGTTGTCTCCTGCTGTTAATGTAGAACTCTCTATTTCTCCCTTCATATTTGTTAATTTTGTTTCATATATTTGGCGGATTACAGCTAGGTGAAGATACATTTATAATTCTTATCTCTTCTTATTAAATTGACCACCTTATCATTACACAGTGACCTTTGTCACTTATAACAGGTTTTCTTTGTTTGTTTGTTTGCTTGTTTGTTTTTTACTTAAAGTCTATTTTTCTGACACTTGTTTAGCTGCTCCAGGTCTCTTTTGGTTTCTATTTTATTGGTGTATTTTTCTATCCTTTGACTTTTAATTTTCTTGTGTCTTTGAATATAAGGTGAGTTTCTTATAAACAGCATGTTGTTGGGTCTAGCCTTTCATCCATTTTGACAATCTCTGCCTCTTAATTAGAGAGTTTAACCTATTTACATTTAAAATAAGTACTGATAATGCAGAACTTTTGCCATTTTGGTTTTTTCCCCTCATTCATACCTTTTTCGATCTTCAATTCCACATTTAATATTTACTTTCATATTTATTTTATTGTTTGTATTTTACCATTTAAATTCCTTGTCATTTTATTCTGAATATATTTTTCATATATTTTATTTGTAGTTAACATTAATGATTAATCATATCTGATACAATACCAACTTAACTTCAATAGATTTCCAATTAACTGTTCCTTTAGCTGTACATCCTCAATCCATTTATTTTATACTAGTTATTAATTATATTTTCATACATTGTCTCCAAAATCATAGATCTATAAATAATTTTTATGCTTTTGTATTTTAGCACTTGTAAGTAGTAAAAATGAAGTCACATTAAAAATCTCTACATCAGCACTGGCATTTACAATTTGTAATTTGTTTACTGGAGTACATTACTACTTTATTCTGCTTTGATCAACTATCTGGCATCCTTTCCATTCAGTCTGAAAACTCTCTTTGGAATAGTTTTTAGGGCATGGCTAATAGTGTTGAACTCCTTCAGCTTTAGATTATCTGGGAATGTCTTAATATTTTTCTTATTTTTGAAATAATGTCTTTCTGGATATGAAATCATTGTTTGGCAATTGTGTTCTTTTTGCACCTTAGGTAAATTGTACCACTGTTTTTGCATCTATGCTTTCTTTTTAAAGAATTTTTTCGTTATTTTTAGAAGAGTTTTAGAATAAATTAATATTTATTCTAAATATTAAAATATAGGGGTTTCCCATATACCCCACTCCTTCACCTTCCCACACTTTCCCTCATTAACATCTTTCATTAGTGTGGTACATTTGTTACTACTGATGAACAAATATTGAAGCATTGCTACTAAACATGGTCCTATATTTACATTATGATTTACACTTTGCACCACATAATTTTATAGGTTTTGGCAAAATGTATAAGGTCTTGAATCCATCATTGCAATATCATTCAGAACAATTTCAATGTCCCAAAAATGCCCCATTAAACAGCTATTTTTCCCTATCCCTCCCCTCAAAACCTCTATTGACCACTATCTTTATATCAATGTTGCAAGTTCTTCCATTATTAGAATAATGATAAGTCTACCTTAGTACATAGTTGCATTCCCCCTTCTGTTTGTTTGTTCCTTCATCTTGAGGGTTTTGGGATAGAGATGCTACCTCTGCTTCCAGTTGAGAGGGGGCTTAGATCACATGGGGCAGATAGATAGAAGTGTCCTCCGTGCAGTTGGTGTTACTCTGTTTTTTTTGTATAGTCATTGTCCATCATCATCCTTTTATTAGTTGTCCTGCGACAGTCAAATTAACTGGAGAATATGTGTTGGCTATAACTCTTCTGAGATTCAAGGCTCAAAAAGCAAAAGAATATCTGGAAGATTTCAGTTTTTAGGGCATATATTTTGTGGGTATAATGGTAATTATAAGTTTAAATAAATGAGGCAGAAAAACCATGCGTAAGAAAATTATAAATGAGTATAATTCTGATATGTTGGGATGATGGGTTATCATATATTCCAAGGTAAGGCCTGCCTTTAGGGAACCAGTTTCCTGGGGCTATTTGCCCTACCTATAAGATCTAGATGTCTCTAGACCCCTCAGGATCATGACTTCTTGAGGCACTGTTTACAGTGGCAGTAAGTGAGATCCTTCTGAGATGTGCATAAGTGCAACCTCTGGAGTGAACTCCTGAATCACTTTTAAATCTCTTAGCCATAAAATTTCATTTCATTTTAATATTTTCCCATTTGGTCTGGGAATTTTCCCAAATGAATTATGAGTTGTTGCTTAGTAATAATTCCTCCGTGCCAGGGAGTTTCATCTCTGGGTAGTGAATTATATTCTGAGTTTGGCTTAGACAGATGCCACATTTGGGCAACACAGAGGTTTACAGGAAATAACTCTTAGACAAAATATATTACTAGACTAAATTTCCATTTCAGAAGAACAAGGTTCTTAAGTGAAAGCATCATTATGAAGGACCTGGCATATTGGTCTGTCCTTCGTCACTAGGCACTGCCCATGTACTCTAGAGATTCTTCCCACTTTAGTAGGGAATGTAGTTGGACTCACAGAATGGGAATTCAATATTCATTGTTCAGCACCCACTGAGAAAACAACCCTTTACCATATGAACATAATCATATTCTATAGAGGTTGCCTCAGTTACCCCTTTTGTACACATTCATCCACCATGAATACTCCACACCAGTGATCTGCCCTTGACACAGTTGCAACCCTTCTGCAATCCAAAACCTCACCACAAACAAAGCAAACAATAAAAATAATAATAAAATTAAAAATTAAACATTAAAAAATAAATATATATATATTCTCATTGACTTTCATCACTGAACGATCTGTACTCTTTCATGTATATTTACAATTTCTTCTGTATGTTCCACCAATATCTTATTTTTTCACTTTGTTTTCTGAAATGCTTTAGGTTACATAAAAGTCACATAGACTATATAAAGGTTTCTTGTGTATCTCACCACTTCCCATCCACATCCTCCCCTACCAAAAACATCTTAATGGATATGGTACATTTGTTCCAATTGATGAACAAATATGGAAGTATTGCTACTAACCATGGCCATTGGTTTACAATATGGTGTGCCTTCGTACCATATACTTTTATAGGTTCTGGTAAAATGTTTAATGTCCTGTATCTGTCATTGCAAGATCTTGCAGAACAATTACAATGCCCCAATGCTCTATGTTCCTCCCATTCTTCCCTCCCCCTTTCTTCAAAACCTATGGCAACCACTTGGTTTCATTTTTTTAAGAACAAGGTTCAGAGTTACATACATTAATATTGAGGACTTGCAATACTAGTCTGTTTTCTTTGATTAGGTGCTGCCTATGTATTCAAGAGCCCTGTATTTGAGAATGTCACAGGACTCCTGAGGATGGGAGTTTAATATTTTCTTTTTTATCATGTGACTCTCCACCCACTGAGATAACTCTCTATACTAAGATGAACACATTCATATTCCACAGAAGCATGCCCCAGGTGCACACTTTCCCACACATCCCCCCCCCACTACTGATACCCCACATCCCTCCCCTGCCATATTTGCCAAAAAATACATTCTAATCCATGCTTTCAAATGCAAAATCAGCTTTTAATCTTATTGGGATCTGTTTATGTATAACTTGTTGCTGTTCTCTGGATGTTTCAGAAATCTCTCTTTGTCCTTGATATTGGATATTTTGACCAATAGGTGCTTGGGAATGCTTCTCTTTGAGTTTTATTGTTTGGATATCATTAACCTTCTTGAATGTGCTTATTCATGACTTTTAAATTTGGGGTGTTTTCTACTCTTACTTCTTAAAATTTTCCTTCTGCCACATTCTCTATGTCTATTCTTACTGGACCACCCATAATGCATATATTGATAAGCTGGAAGATGTCTCACAGGTCTCTTAGGTTCTATTTGCTCTTTTTTTTCTTATTGCACCTTAGCCTGATTTGTTTCAATTTTCTTGTTTTTGAGATTACTGGTTCGTTCTTCAATCACCTACTTTCTTCTATTGAAACCCTTGATGGATTTTTCATTTCATTTTTTTTTTTATCTTCAACTCTAGTGTTTCTGTTTGGTTCCTATTAAGAATCTCAAAGACATTCCCATACTAGTAATTCATTGACTTCCTCACATCAGTTAATTCTGTCTCCATATTTTTCTTTATTTCCTTTATCATATTGAGGATCATTTTTTCAGACTCTTTGTCCAGTGAGTCCAAAGTCTTGTCTTCTTTGCAGCTGATTTCTGGATTTGTGTATTTTTCAGGGGGATGGACCATCATTTCTTGTTTATTTGTTTGTCTTGTAATCTTTTGTTGCACATTGTACTTTGCAATATTTTAAAATGTTAACTCTGGGATTTGGTTCCTTGGCTGTCTCTTCCTTCATTTGTATCCAGCTAATGTTTTACAGAGATTTATATGAATGCCAGAAGTTAACTTAAACAAGCCAACCAAAGCAAAAAAAACCTTTCAAAGTATTTGAATTCTGGCTCCTCCTTGATATCAATAATGAAAAATCTCACTGAGAGGGTTATTTTTGAATTAAGACCAGATGAAAAGAAGTAAGTGAGACAGGAAGGATCCTGTGGTAAAGGATCCCAGGCTTCAGGAACCTATCAGCATTAACAGTTTCAGACAGAACATCACCTAGCATGCTTGAAAAACAGTGCTGTCAGTTGCGTTATACCTCCAAAAAGATATGTTCAAGTCTTAACATCCAGTCCTGCAACTGTGAACTTATTTGGAAATAGATCATTTATATGTAATTAGTTAAGCTAAAACCAAATAGCATCAGGGTGGGTCCTAAGCCAATATGATTGCTGACCTTCTAAGAAGAAACATATTTAGACAAACAGGGAGATACATGAGAGGTTATTTGAGGAGAAGGACTGAGAGTGAAGTTATGCTGCCACAAGCCAATGAACATGTGAGAGTTCCAGTAACTTCCAGATCCCATGAGGAGAAAAGAAATAATCTTTTTAAAGCATTAAGAGAGAACATTTCCTGGCTGCCACCTTCAATTCAGACATCTTGCCTGTATAACTTTGAGACAATAAGTTACTATTGTTTTAAAACACCCATTTTGTGTTAATTTGGAATGTCAGCACTATGAAACTAATTAAAAACAATGAGATGACTGGTGGCAGTACAGCTTGGTGGCTAATGTAGAGAAGTATAGGGTAGGAATTCAAGGATGACAAATCATAGATGTCCTACAACTCAACATGTAAGCTTTTACTCGGAATGTGATGGAAAGTTCTGTCCTAAGCAAAAGCATGGCATGACAGGATCTCTATGGCCACAGTAGTGAGAAATGAATGAGCAAGGAATGGAAAAAAGGAACAAAGTGAGGACACTATTTTATTAATGTGGGCAAGAGGTGAATGGGTCTTTGGCCAGAGTGGTCAGATTTTGGATGCATCAGGGAATTGGAGTTGACAGGATTTGCTAATTGCTCAGATGTGGTGTGTGATATAAAACAATCAAAATGATGGGAATGTTTTGGTAATGGATGAAGGTCATGGGAGCACAATATTGAGAACAAAGCTTGTTAGTACCAATATCTGTGGAGAAGGGTTAAGAAAACATCCCTTTATGTTAATATACATACACTTATTAAAAGGACAGCAGTCCTTTTGTCTCATGCAATATCCAGTTGGACACTCTTACATGGAAGGCTGAAATAACAAATGCATCTTTATGGCTGGTATATCCATTCTCATTCCTGCTAAAGTCTAAACTACATCCCATGAGAAGTGACTCAGAATATAACTGTTAGGTAATTTGGCCATGTTCTGTTAGGCAACTGGGGATTTTAAGAGAGAAGTAGAGAACTATATCCCTCAATTTTTTTTGCACAAGAGCAAACAAGGGTCTCTTCAATAAAAAATATTGTCATTGTCAAAATATTATCATCTCTAGATTGAGATAGTCCCTTCTTCAGGAGACCAGGGAAAGCATACCATCTACCAATCACATTCAGCTTAAATACATGATGATTTTAAGATCTCAAGTTCTAAACAATTCTGAATCATAGCAGCATGGAACCAGAGAGAAATCCCAGCCAGTTCCTTGTATTTCAAAGACATTTTTTACTTAAGAAGAAGAAACTAGAATTAACATGATTTCATCAAATTTATTATTCCAACAAAAAGTAGTATTCTATAAAATATCTATTGTGTATAAAACAAAGTCTACAACTTATTTTTTTCTTAATGCATTCAAATATTCTATTCCAGTCTCTGATAAAGACTAACTTTGCCAGACTTAGTGAGAAATAGACTATTTATGGCAAGACAAAATCTAGCTTTTACACAGATATTTCCCAAATATTATTATCAGAATAGTGATGCAAATTACACAAATTAGTGATGAAATACTAAATAAATACTTGAGTTTCTATTATCTGAATTGAACAGTTGGTTGAGATTTAAGGCTTTACATAACTTTATGTACCACATTTAACAAATCCAACAGTGTTTTTATAAAATAGGAATTGTACTTGATTGTTTCATATCACTTATAAACTGTGCTACACAGAATAAAATGAAAGAAGAAAACAAACCAAAAATCATATATTTGCAATTATTACTTCATTATTTTTTTCAAATGTGTATGGAATTTACTACTTTGTCTAAATCTAAGTAACAGATATTTGAGCAACAAATTCTCTGGATAACTCTGGAAGGATTTAGAAAATACATATTGGAATAATGCCAATTTTGGAAAATATACTTGTTGCCAAATTTTGATATCTCAAAATGCTTATAGCTTCTACATTTTGAGGTAAATCTACATGTGAAAATAAAATGATTTGATAAAGCATGGAAGATGACTAAAAGATCTATGATAGTCCAGATGAAGAAAGAACAGTGGGCCTTTGCATACTATTAGAACACTTCACTAGTGATGGGATCACTGCATTTGTTCATAAAGAAAGGACAGAATAGGTTAATAGGAAGAGAGAAGATATTGAATGCTAGATTCTGAATAGTGAGGAAATGCAAAGTAGGTATATGTGATGGTTAGGCTAATGTGTCAACTCAGCCAGGTAATTGTGTCCAGGTGTTAGGTCCAGCAAGGACTGGGCTAATTGTAATACAAGAGTATTTATGGACTTCAATCACCAGTGAGTTTACTGCATGGGTGGTTGATTACATCTACATCAATCAGGGTTGATTGCATCAACAATGGATGATGCTTTTATCCAATCAGTTGAAGGCCTTAAAAGGGAAAGTGATTTCAACATTCAGAGAGAATTTCCCAGCTTGTCTTTGGACAGCCAATTTCTCCCAGAAACTCATCAAGGCCCTTTCATCAGACTTTCATCAGAGTCCCTGGCTTGTAGCCTGCCTGTGGAACCTGGACTTCTGCATCACCACAGTTGCATGAGAGACTCATAAAATCTCATATTATTGATGGGCATCTCCTGTTGATTCTGCTTCCTGATAGAACCCTGACTAATACAGTGCATATTGCATTTTATAATAGAATAAAAATAAAGGTGATCACCACCTGGGAACAATTTTTTAAGAAAATAATAGGAATGTGCAGATTTGAGGTGTTATGGAGAATATTATTCATTATTATTGACTTAAAATTATATATAACATAAGCAGGTGTCCATAGGAAGCTGTTTGATTTCTAGAGGTGACAGAATGAGAAAATCAAAGGAAAATGGTGAGTAACACAGTCAGAAGTGAAGACTTTCTTTTTGCACTGAATGCAAGTTCTGAGCTTCAAGAACAAGAGTCTAATTTTGGCAACTTTAATCTAAGTAGCTAAGATAAATTGATAGAAATAATAAAATATACAGTAATGTATAATGAGAATAGTGCATATTTTTGAGTGGTAAAATATGGTCTTTCAGTTTTGAACATGATTAGGTCAAAATAATAGTAAGATACTCAAATGAATTAGATATCTAAAATTAGAGATAGAGAAATATAAGTGCTTTACTTGGAGGGATAGGTGGAAATGGGAATGGATGTTCATCACAGGAAAAGAAACAAAATGGAGAAATATAGAATAAGTAGAAACCAAAGTTGAAGAATAGGAAAAGTGAAATGATAACTTTAAGGAGGCATATGAGAAAAAACAGGTAGGCAATTAAGGTATAGAATGTAAGAGGGACATCATCAAATAGATTTATATAGATATAGAAATATAAAGAAAAGCAGATATAGATACAAATAATATAAAAATATAAAGGATATAGATGATATGTGTATTGATGTAAGTACAGCTACAGGTATGGTTAGGGCTATGGATGTGGACAGAGGTAATGTGATATAGATATAACACTAAGGATAGGTATGTGGATGTGTGTTGGCGTTTGGGAACTGGGTCGGTGAAAACGGTGCCGCGGATGAGAAAGAAAGAGACAAAGAGAAGAAGAAACTGGGATCAGGGGTCTCTTCGTCCGATATGAAGAGAAGAGCCCAGCCACCTCACAAAGTGTGGCTTTTATTCTGGCTTTAGAACAAAGAAAACATGAGTGAGCATGTGCAAGGCAACAGATACTTGACAGTTACATCTTCCTGAAATTAACAAATCTTAAAGGTCAATGGCTCAATTCTTTGTTACATTTCTGCAATTCACAGGCACAATTTCAGGATGTTTCCCCACCCAGCTCCTAGCATGAGACTGGAAGGCTTGTTTATTACATTCCAAGGTGACCTGCTTTCTGTCAGTAATCATGGCCTTTAATTGAAACTCCATCAGATGTGTATATGTGTAAATTTCTATATATGCATAGGTGTGTGTACTATGTAGCCATAGATATTCTTTCTGTGGATTCAATCTAAATGGAGTGCAAAATAAGTACCTTTTCAATATTATGCTTGCTGTAATCATGTTTTTTGACATAAAACCTTTTGAGTGTTTCTTTAACCTCTGTGTTTTTCAAACTGTAAATTATGGGGTTTAATATTGGGGTGAAAATCACATACAGTATAGAGATGAACCTGTCTCTGCCTGGGTAGTGGTGAATGGAGGAAGGACAGATATAGGTGAATATTATGGTGCTATAAAACTGACCAATGACAAGGAGATGGGAAGCACATGTGGAGAAGGTTTTGTGCTTCCTTTCAGATGATGGGATCTTAAGGATGGTGGATATGATGTAGCTATAAGAAATAAAAGTTATCAGAAAGGCACTAATCACTAAGTTCCCCCCTACCACTAAAACATGCATCTCTGCCACATATGTGGAAGAACAGAAGAGCACCACCACTGGTGGGACATCACAATAATATTGGTTAAACTAATGAGATTTACAGAAAGACAGGTGGAAAGAGAACAATGTATGAAGAAGGGAATGAAGTAACCCTGCTACCCAGGTTCCAAATGACATCTGGGCACAGAGTACCTAGGTCTTGATGAGGGTGTATCGAAAGAGGAAACATATGGCCACATACCGGTCATAAGCCATGATGGTGAGAAGAAGGACCTTGGTTCCTGCCAGTGTCTTGAGAAAATAAAGCTGCAAAGCACACAAAAGAAATAAATGCTTTGCTCCTCAGTTAGGAAGTTCTCAAGCATCTTGGGAATAGTAGCTGAAGTGCAGAATATGTCTAAGAGGGACAGATTTGCTAAGAAGTAGTACATGGGTGTGTGCAGCTTTTTCTCAGTCCCAATGGCCAGGAGAATGGCACTGTTTTCTAACAAGGTGACCTGATAGATGACAGCCAAAGCCACAATGAATAGATAGCACACCTCAGTGAGATCAAGGAGCCCTAAGAGGAAAAAGTCCTTGATGGTAGGATTGTAGATGTCCATCTTGCCTCTCCACATTGGTCTTTCTGAAGCAAATGAAACCAACATACAGAGGTTACCAGAAAAAACCTAGGAGCCAAGTGATGATCAACACTTGGAAAACAATTCAGCTGTGCTTAATGATAAATTGTGTTAGCACAATTTTAATTACAGATATCAAATTACTATAAATGCTGATTAAAAAACAGCCTATGCATTTATGATATTTATGGAATATCCACCATTTTTTAACAAGAAGGTGAAATTTTAAATTTCATCTTAGTGAAACTGTTGTTTGGCCACAAGAGTTTTTGTGATTTCACAATTCAATTAAAGCTGGTCGTCCATCCTGCACATCTGCTTAGCCAGCTATATTTTTCAGTCTTGTATTATCTCATGCTTTTAGTTTTATGCACTATCTAAATGCTGAGTGAGCTGAAGAGAGAAAAAGTGTATTTTAATTGAAAGTAAATTTTTTAAATAGGAGACAGAGTATAAGATTAATACACGATTGTTCAGGGAAATAACGAGTGAATTGTGTGTTATTTGGCTTGACAGTATTTCTTTGGGAAAGAAATAAATATAACAATATTTCTATAACTTCATAATCATAATCATTTAAAAATGAAGAGTAACATATCATATCCTCGAAAGATATACCTTAATGCACATTAAATTTAGCCTATATAATATAAATGAAAATTCATTAATAGTATTTGAATGTGATCCCAACAAAAAACAGACCTGTTTCCATATATATTCAAATCCATTTTCCATTAAAATTTAAGTGCTTGAGCACATTTTATTTAAAATTTATATTTGGTAGCACATATTGTTTTCATTTATCCTGTTTAACTTTTTTTATTATTTTTTTTTATTGTGGGTAAAAATCAAATTTTTCACAATATATACCAATATTTGTAAAATGATACATAAATACATATGCATATATGTGCA